>JBBCBC010000004.1:7434980-7735535 GCA_037126765.1 Stenogyne calaminthoides | reverse complement strand
AAAGTAATAGGACTATCTTAAATTTATGAAAGTCTCTTGGATTGAAACCAAAATAATTTTAACTTACAGGACTAAAAAAACTAATTTCTTATAGTTTAACTGCAAAGCTGACAATGCCGTTGTTGGTGTCAGGTTAATCTTGTTGAGTGGCTCAAAATGATGGTAGGGAATAGGAGAGCAGAGGAAGTTGTGGACCCTACCCTTGATGTTAGGCCCACTACCCGTGCCTTGAAACGGGCCCTTCTTGTTGCACTGAGGTGTGTCGATCCTGATTCAGAGAAACGTCCTAAAATGAGCCAGGTTGTTCGTATGCTGGAAACTGAGGATGTTCCTCATCGAGAGGTAAGCATTTAGCTACTGCTCGAAATTAAGAATTAAAGAAAGATATTAGTTCATATAAATAAAAATATTAGTTTGTACGCTGAACAGTATTATTATTTTTCAATATACACCATGCAAACTACTTCCAAGAAAATGCAAAACACGTTTGATGTTGATAATTTATGTGTCAATATTGTACCAGTTGCACGGTGCAACTGGTGTGCTGAAATGTTACTCTCGATTAAAATCATTTTACATGATATTTGTATGCCCACTTATCTACTAAGTTTCTGATTCAATGATTTGCCTTAAAGCTAACCTACATTCATAAATTAATACTCCCTCCGTCCCATGATTTTGTTCACACTTTCTTTTTCGGTACGTCCCAACATTATGTTTACACCCTAAAAAAGGATAACCCTCAAATTCCACCCTCACAATATTCACAAATTTACACAAAATGTCATTACTTTTGGACCCACACATACACACAATTCAACACATCTCTTTACTTTGTACATAAAGGTTTACAAAATTACCCCGAAAAACCCTATTCACTATTCCATTTTGTTAATATGCGTGCCACTTCACATGTGAACAAAATATTGGGACGGAGGAGTAATTTTTATAATTGAACTACTCGCAGGAATATCAAAAGTAATCCAATAGATCCAGTGAATAACTAAACATTCTTTGATTAGATATGAGTTAAACAAACAGGCTATAAAATAGAATTACCAAACTGTTTTCCTTCCTCATTTTAACCCTTTTCACCGCTTGAAATGAAAGTTACATTGAACACTTTTAAGAAAATTATAGTAAAAAAGAAAAAAAAATCGAAGAATCCCATTTCAGGATTCCTAATACCATTGCCTGCAGGATCGTCGAACTAGAAGAAGTAAGACGGCGAGCTTGGAAATCGAGCCGATGAGGGAGACTAGCGTTTCAGCCGAGGTGGACCAATCAGAAATCTCTACATCAGAGACAATGGATAAAAACTAAACAGAATAAGAATAACATAACTTTGTGGGTGAATTTTATTGCTCCTGATTTTCAGAGCTTTCAATGACACTCTGTTCACATTTTCAAAGTTAGTTTTCTGGAAAGATTCCTGCATGGCAGCAGAATGATTGATGAAAAAAGGAGGGCCCATTTTGAAATCTTAAATCATTGGCATCTCTTTCAGGACATCACTTGTCATCTACCTCTAAGTTGATGAAGAAACATGTTGATGTACACAAGTCCCTAACTCCGAAAATCCTTTTATTTCGAGTTTCGTAAGTTTCTTTATCGTTGGTATTAACATGGTGGCAACGAGCTGATTTCACCGTTACCTATAGTTAGTCTATATAGATGTTACTTAAGTTATTGACAGAAACATTGCCTTATATTAAGTAACCTTAAATCTATATTGTCTCTCTTTGAATTACTGTACCATATTTAGAATTACTGTACCATATTTATGTTCTGTTTTGTTCTCTACTGCAAAAAAGTGTTCTCCACATGAGAGTCACATGGTGGCTGAAAAAAGTTGGGGGTGCCTTTTAGTGGGGTATGGTTTATAAATGAGAATATACTTTTTAGTCCCATAACTTTGGACTATTTCATTTTTAGTCCTGTAACTTTTTACTTTTTCATTTTTAGTCATGAATGTGCCAATTTCAGTAATTTTTGGTTGAAAATTTTAAAATCTTACCGGAATAAACATTCGCAACTCATGTGACACTTCAAAATTGAGATTTAAAAAAAAAAAAAAAACTGGTGACTTACATAAGTGGATTGTCATGTAATAAAAAAAAATAAAATTTTGAAGTGTCATGTGATGTGCACATGATTATTCCGGCGAGATTTTAAAATTTTCGACAAAACAAGATTGAAATTGACACTCAGAACTAAAATTGAAAAAGTAAAAAGTTATCGGACTAAAAATGGAATAGTTCGAAATTAAAGGACAAAAAAATGATATTTTCTCATTTATAAAGCATTTGTGAGAGGAATATATCCTTATATCTATGTACAGAAGTAGTACTATTTATTGGCATCATGTTTTGGTACTGTTGTTGAATCTGAGGTTTCTGGTGCTATCTATGATTCATCTCTGAAATAACATGGGCTAAGGTTTGACATTTCTGGTGCTATCTATGATTCATCTCTGAAATAACATGGGCTAAGGTTTGACAGAGTATCTAGTACCCTACAATGTTTAAATTATGTCCTTACTTTTTTCTATCTTCTTTTTTGAGTGGGTTCACACTCAATGGCTATTTTGTCTTGATTTCTACTTCTGGGTGTTTTTGTTAGGGGTGAGCATTCGGTAAAAATTGAACCGAATCGAATTAATCGAACCGAATTAATTGAATTTCACACTATAATACACCGAAATCGAACTATTTAAGACTAAAACCGATTGAAACCGAATCGAATTTTTTCGGTTCGGTTTCGGTTTAAAACCGAAAAAACCGAAATTTTAACATTATTGAATTAAGCCATTTAATAACACAAAAATTCGGATATATATATATATTATTATATATATAAATATAATATATATATATATATATATATATATATATATATATATATATTAAATATAATATATATATATATATAGTAAATATTTCGGTTCGGTTCGGTATATTTACCGAAAAAATCGAACCGAAACCGAACACCAATTTTTTAAAATGCAAAACCGATCCCGAACCGAAAACCAATTTAACCGAACCGAATTTATATTTCGGTTCGGTTCGGTTCGATTTTTCGGTTTTTACCATATTCTGCTCACCCCTAATTTTTGTAGTTATCTTCTCCTATCACCTTTATAGCTATGATTTAATCGAGTTTAATCTAGTGGTATAAGTTTTGAAATTCGATTGGATAAAAAAATTTGCCATTTGAAACTGGAGCGGAATCCAGTTATGTTGAGTTTTTAAATTTGAATTTGATTTGGTGGCAAAGCTTGATTCGGATAAGTTGTTTTAACGATTTTGTCTATGCTATCCTACATGACACTGCCCTTCAATACTTTAATATATTGTACTTTACAACACATTACAACAAGTAGTACAATACAATATAGCATTGTTGGACAATGTCCTGCAGGGTAGCAATGACAAAATCGTCTTAGCCTATTGGTAAAAAGTTCTTTGCGTCAATTGCACCGAGTGTGATTATTGAGATTTTAAGGGGTCGATCTTGGTTTGTCCATGCTACCCAGCAGAATGCTGCCCTTCAATACTTTAATGTATTGTACTATACAACATATTATAATATGTGGTATAACACTATTTTATTGGACACTGTCTTGTAGAGTAGCAAAAACACGTTTGAACCTATTGGTAAAAAGTTTTTTGCTTCAATTGCACCTTGTGCTATTATTGAAATTTTAACTCACTTTAATGCCTTACATTACCCACAATAAAACAGAGTGAAAAGTTTTAGTTTATACAAAATATTACTATTAGTTTAAATAATTAAAAAATATAAATTTGTATGCTCAACGGTAGAGTATTTTCCAGTAAATAAATTTGTCTTGTGAAAAAACTAATAAACTATTTGGTGAATTTTTTATGGGTTTAAATTTTTTGTAGTCCTGTAACTTTGCTTCGTTTTGAAATTGATCCTGATTATTTCGACTTTTTAATTTTGGTCCCGTAAGTTATCAAAAATTTTAAAATTGGTTAAGGTTCATGTATCACTATTCATTTATTAAGGTTCATGTAAAAGGAAATATTAAAATTAATGATAGCAGATATTTTAATTTTTATCCATCTCTTTATCAGATATATCCATCTGTTACTTGTCCATTTTTGTAAAATTACTATAATATTCTTATCGATGCAAATCCTAATTTGCAAACCTTCCAACCCGTTTGTGAAAAACGTAACAGTGTGTAAATTTATATGACATATAAACCTCACGAGGTAAATGTCATATGGTGGGTCAATCTTCTACTACACTTTTTGTTGTCAAACTCGTCTGCTGTATCAACCTGAAAACCCTTAAAATTATAATTATAGTACTCCATTCTTTCCAAACTTAATATTAAAGTATTTATTATTTTTATTCCAAATTTAATAGTAAAATTACTTACACATTTTATCACTTTATCACATAAAATATTAATAAACAACTCTTTTTACCCTCAATTACTTATCACTTTATCAATTTATCATATAAAATACTAATAAACAACTTTTTCTATCCCACAACTTTATCACTATTCCACTAAATGCTTATGAACAGTTAAAATATCATAGAGTTTGGGACGGAGGAAGTATTACTTTAAACAAGAACATTCACATGATATTTAATTTAATCACACGGGTATTCTTAAATTTGATTTTGATATCATATTTAAATAAGTCGGTCTAATGTGCATTCAGATGCACCGTACACTCATAGTGCATTTTAGAATCATACAACTTTATTATACTAAAAGATGCAACTTGTTTACACTGAACCGTGCAACTATTTTTCATATTAATAATTGCACGGTTCAGTGTAAACAAATTGTATTTTTTCAATATAACAAATTATATGATTCTAAAATGCACTATAAATGCTGGATGCATACAAGGCTTACCCTATTTAAATTTTGCACATCTTTTTTGATGATCCAAGTAAGACTGAGAAAAAAAAAAGATATAATGAGTGTTGGTCCAAAAAAAAACCCGATTTAAAACTCGTAAAATCTCAATAGGAGGTGACTTAATTTTTTTTTTAATGTGTGTTATGCAGATTTGCTAAAATATGTATGACAGTTAATATGAAAGCAAGTAAGAACACAAGTATTTTTATAGTGGTTCGGAGTCCAACTCCTACATCCACTCTTCCCTTCATGGGGCACCAACTAAACCAACAGATATTTATGGAGCTCTCACTCAACGGGACTTATCTCCCTCACGGGATCGCCTATAGATGTTTAATGAGTTCTCACTCTCTCGGGACTTATCTCCCTCACGGGATTGCCTATAGATGTTTAATGAGTTCTCACTCTCTCGGGACTTATCTCCCTCACGAGATTGCCTATTAAATACCTTACTTAAGGTTTGGAGTTATTTCCAACTAGGTGAGATTTTCTCTTACATTGTTTTAGCCTTTAAGCTAAGGTTGGAAAAATCTCTCTAAGCTTAGGATATGACATTTATGCTTAGATATAATGAAGAACACTCTTGGGTAAATTTGGATATTTAATGCTCTGTGTTCTTGAATGGAGATGCTTGAATATTTGACTTAAATCTTCACTTTGCAGCATCCTCCATTATCTTCTTTTGAAGATAGTGCAATGTATTTATAGTGTGGATTTGAATATTACCGTTGGAGAGTAAATTCAAATCCATACTAATAATCATCCATTTTTTTTTCATCCTTTTTTTTGTTGTTTTAGGCTTTATGTCACATCCATATATGTGTTGTCATCTTCTCATTGGACATCTTTTTGTGTGTCTAACAGATCTGATTTATTTTTTCGACATCTTTGTTCATCTCTTCGATTCTCGTCACCGATTTACGGTAGCAAATTTCGTCGCACCGATCGTCGATCACGGTGATTTCGGTATGCAAAACCGATCCGCAGATTTCGGTCTGCTTTGAAATCATCGTTCAAATTTGTCGATTTTCTTCGTTCATCATTCTGATTTCACTGTTCATCATTTTGATTTCATTGTTCGTCAGTCCGATTTCACTATTCATCGCTGAAAGACAACAAAATCAACAAAATGCATCAAGATCGTGATCAAAGACACGCTCATCTTCTTATTCTCATCTTCATCGCTTAATCGGAACTCATCCTAATCATCTGATCTCAATCAACCTCGTCTGATCTCGATCATCTTCGTCTGATTTCATGAGTTCCCCCTTAACTTGTTCTCTAGTTCCCCCTCAACTTGTTATCTGTAGATTAACTTAAATAACACAAGTTGATAATGTTTTGACATAATTCATCAAAACTAAAATATCCCAACAATTTCCCCCTTTTTGATAATGATGCCAAAACTAACTAACAATAAAAAATATATACGAGAAAACCGGTGTTAGTTAAACAAGTGAAATGATGAAGAATGTTGTATGAATTTAAAAAAAATGAGAAGATGATTGTCAACCTCCATGAATTTTATAAAATTTATGCATTTTAAACTAAATGAGTTTTAAAATAAAAGATCAGTTCAGGTGGTCACATTAAAAACTTGTGAACTTTTGAACTCCTGCTCTGATACCACTTGTTGGTCCCGAAAAAACCCAATTTAAAACTCGTAAAATCTCAATGGGAGGTGACTTAATTTTTTTTTAATGTGTGTTATGCAAATTTGCTAAAGTATGTATGACAGTTAATATGAAAGCAAGTAAGAACACAAGTATTTTTATAGTGGTTCGGAGTCCAACTCCTACATCCACTCTTCCCTTCATGGGGCACCAACTAAACCAACAAATATTTATGGAGCTCTCACTCAACAGGACTTATCTCCCTCACGGGATCGCCTATAGATGTTTAATGAGTTCTCACTCTCTCGGGACTTATCTCCCTCACGGGATTGCCTATAGATGTTTAATGAGTTCTCACTCTCTTGGGACTCATTTCTTTCACGGGATTGCCTATTAACTACCTTACTTAACCACTAATTCTCTCTCAAGAAAGGGTTTTGGTTTGGAGTTATTTCCAACTAGGTGAGATTTTCCCTTACATTGTTTTAGCCTTTAAGCTAAGGTTGAGAAAATCTCTCTAAGCTTAGGATATGACATTTATGCTTAGATATAATGAAGAACACTCTTGGGTAAATTTAGATATTTAATGCTTGTTGTGAGTCATTTTTTATCGAGAGTATTATGTGGCTAATTTGGTAACAACTCACAAACAAAGTGATTAATCGAACAAGAACACCTTCCCTGAAATGTGGGTGTAGGTATATATGTGGAATGAGGGAAACATTCCAGTGTGTGTCCCTTTACAATGAACTGGGAGGTCCTTTATATAAAGAGAACCAGCACGACAAATCATAAGCACGACAAATCGTTAAGCATGACAAATTGTTAAGCACGACAAATCGATAAGCACGACAAGCCATGTGCATAAAGCATGACAAAACATATGCGTAAGCACGACAAATTATGTGGTCTCGGTGGGACCTGTTGACGTGCGATAATTCGTCCTACTGACGTGTGAAAAATCTGGTGATGCTGACGTGTGATATATTTGAGCACAACAATAGCCCCCAAGATCGGGCTGTGACGTTGTTCAGAGCTCAATCTTGTTTCATGTCTCGACCAGATTTCATGTTTTGTTGTATCTGCAGTCGCATTGTTTGCCTCTGAGCTTGCTTGGTGCCGTATGAGATCTTAATTGTTCAAAGGTCCGAGCCCTCAAAGATGTTACGAAAGATCGAGCATCTTGACCCTCAGTTTGTCTCGAAGTCTTCGAGGATGTCCGATTTCTTCCCCGATCCGATCACGATCTAGTCTAATCAGACTTTCGAGGCTTAACCCATCATACAAGTCTTTTTCCAGGTTTCAGACGGGGAGCCCCACAGATGAAGTCTTTAGGTGCTCAGATGGGGAGCCCCCCTGTCAGACGAAGTCTTTTTGTGTGCTCATACTTGGGAGAGCCCAACAGACGAGTCTTTTTCTCAGGTTTCGTACTGGGAGAGCCCTGTCAGATGAAGTCTTTTCAGGCTCAGATTTCAGGAGAGCCCTGCCAGATGAAGCTCTTTAGCGCGGCTCAGATTCAGTGGAGAGCCCCACAGATGAAGTTTTACCAGATTGGGAGCCCACAGATTAGAAATTTTTCAGACTATATTTCGGGAGAGCCCCACAGAGAAATGTTATACTAGACGGGGAGAGCCTCACAGATGAGTTCCTGCTGCGGCCTTCAGATGGTGAGCCCTGTCAGACGAAGTGTTTCAGATTGTGAGATCCCATCGCACGAAGTTCTATGCCAGATTGTGAGAGCCCTGCCAGACGAATGCCAGTCAGACAGGAGAGCCCCTGCCGCAGATGAAGTTTGGCCAGACTTTGTAGGGGAGAGTTTCTCCCACAGACGAAAGCCCGCTTGCAGTTCGACGTGTGGTTCCGCCAGACGAAGTCTTTTGTGTGCTCAGATTGGGAGAGCATTCCACAGTGAGTCTTTATGCCTGCATTCTTGGGAGAGCCCACAGATGTCTCAGTCTTTTGTGCTTGTACGTGGGGAAATGCCCTAGTTATCTGAGTCTCTTTTGTCTTCGTCTTGGTTGGAGCCCGTCGTCTTTGTCTTTTACTTTTGGGGAAGCCCGTCGTCACCGAGTCTTTGTGCTCGTGCCGGGTGGAGTCTTCGTGTCTTTCGCTCAAATACTCCGGGAGGCAGTTGTCTTGAATCTTTTACGTGCTTGTACTTTGGGGAAGCCCCGGTTCGTCTGAATCTTTTTGTGCTTGTACTTTGGGGAGAGCCGGGTCGTCTGGTCTTTTGTGCTTTCGTGCCGGGGAGCCAAAAATCGTGCAATTCTTTTTGTGCTTTCGTCTTGAGAACCCGTCGTCTGAGTCTTTTACGTGTTCGTGCTTGAGGGGAGAGCCGAGTCGTCTGAGTCTTTTACGTGTTTGTGCCGGGAAACTGCGACTCAATGCGCTCATCCTTTATGTAGGCTACGGTGCCGAGAAGCCGTCATAATTTAAATGCGACTCACTTTGAGTCTTTTGATCTTTTAGCTGCCGCAGGGAGAGCCCGAGTTTCAGGATCTTTTACATGCTTTTTGGGAAGCCCGAATCGTTTTTTTCTTTTGTGCTCGTGCCGGGGAGCCCCCCACAGAAAGTCTTTTGTGCTCTTTCAGATGGGAGCCCGTCAGTCGAAGTCTTTTTGTGCTTTCATTTGAGGGAGGCCCGTCAGCCTGATCTTTTTAGGTGTTTGTGCCGGGGAGAGCCCCATCAGACGAAGCTTTTATCGTCTTTCGTGCTGGATCGTCGCCTTTTGGGGATTCGTCCTGCTAGACGAAGTTCTTTTCAGGCTTTAGCCCGTCGGGAACCCCACAGACGACCCTTTTCTTTCGCAAGGCTTTACCGGGAGAGTTTTTGTTTGAGTCTTTGAGTTTTCGTTCAGATCTTTGTGCGGGGAGCCCCACACTTCGAAGTCTTTTCAGGTTTCAGGCTCAGACTTTTTCCGGGGAGAGCCCCGTCGTCAGATGAGATCTTTAAAGATCAGATTGGGATTGTCTGTACGATCTTTTGAGTGCTCGTCTTGGGAGAACCCCGTCAGACGAAGTCTTTCAGGTTTCAGATTCTCGGTGAGTAGCCCCGTCATCTGACGTCTTTTCAGGTTTCGTGCCGAGAGAGCCCCATCGTCACTTAGGTCAAGGACCAAGCCCTCATCAATTCGTATGTGCTTTTTTCTATGCCCATGGGAAAAGTGGTGTTCGAGGGTGGCTCGCTGGACCCATTAGGTATCCTTTTCGGGAAGGGAATCTTCCGAAGATAGCTGCGAGAGAGAGCTAGATGGGATCCTACACGAGATGGCCCGGAGTCTTCCGAGACGGCTTCAGAGAGCTAGATGAGATCTGTCAGACGAAAGCAGTCTTTCCGAGATCAGATTTCGTGGGAGCAAGATAATCTTGCGGAGCTAGAAGTTTGAACTCGTCGTTTTTTGAGTTACTACGAGCAGCTTTGGAGACTTTCCCCATCAGATCTGCGGCGATTTATAGGAAATTTTTCACCTGGCTAAGTAAAGACCCCATCAGCGAAGACCTTTTCAGATCTCGCCAGGGGAGAGCCCCACAGATGAAGTCTTTTTTCAGGCTCAGACCGGGGGGGAAACAATGAGCGAAGTCTTCGCCGAGAAGGGGCCAGATTTCTGGCGACCAGAGCATCGTGGGGAAAAGCAACAGCAGTTTTCTATGCCCGTGGGAAAATGGTCTCATCTCGGGGTGGTCGAGGAGAGAGTCGGATGGTATGGAAAGCCGGGATGAGCAGATCTTCCGAGATGGCTCGTAAGAGAGAGCTGGATGATCCTACTCGAGATGAGCAGTGTCTTCCCGAGATGGCTCGTGAGAGAGCTAAGATGGGATCCTACTTCGAGAGAAACGGTGTCTTTCCGAGATGGCTCGTGAGAGAGTTTCAAGATACTTGAGGGAGCTAGGAGAGTTTGAACTCGTCATCTCATTAATTGACGAGAAGCGCTTTGAGACTTTCCTGCTCGGATCGTCTTCGCCGATTTATTGAGAATTAATTTCGAGGTCGAACTCACTTACGGCCGAAAGCCGACGGCCAGGACTTTTTAACCGCAGATAAATTGTCTCGATCGACCGTGGTCTCAAGGAGAGAACCAAAGTCGGTCGAAGGCAAGTAGGTTAACGCTAATAGAGGCGGATCGTCACTAAACAATGAGCCAACATCTCATCGAAGCGCGCGGAGAATACTTTTGCTAAACGGGCCGATCGACATCGCCAAGTGTTAGCGAAAGCCGACGCCGAGGAGGCGCTACCGTAAACGGGCGGAAAGCCGACGATCTCATCTCAAAGCCGACGCCGAGGAGGCGGGCTATTCGCAATCGTGGAAAAGCCGAGCGCCCCGCCGCCGAAGGCGGAGAATGCTTCGCTAAACCATGGATCGACATCGCCGAAGAAGCGGAAAGCCGACGCCGAGGCGGCGGGCTGGTCGCCGCCGGGTGGAAAGCTCGGCGATCTCATTGCCGAAAAAGGTGAGAATGCCGCTAAAACGGGCGGATCGATATCGCCGAAAGTTAGCGTAATACCGACGCCGAGGGAGGGCGGGTATAATCGCCAACCGAAAGGTGGTAGTGCTCGCGCTTTAGTAAGGCGGGCATAATCGCCGCCAGAAGCGCGGTATTGCCGCCGCCGGTAGGCGGGAAGATAATCGCCGCCAGAAGGTTAAAGATAGTGGCAGGTACGGCATAATCGTCGCCGAGAAGCGCAGATAGCCCACGCCGAATCAGGCGGCATAATCGCTACTAAAAGGCGGTATTGCTCGCGCCGAGTAAGATAATCGCCGCTTAAAAGGCGGTAAAGTGCCACGTAGTAGGCGGGCATAATCGCCACGAAAAGGCAGAAGCGTTTCACGCCGAGTAAAGGCACAATCGCCGCCGAAGGCGGTATAACCGGCTACCAATAGGCGGGCATAATCATTGCGAAAGGCGGTAGTGCTCGCTGGAGTAAAGGCGCATAATCGCACAAAGTGGCTTTTTTGTAATTTGGCGGTAGTGCCCATTTTTCTTCTGAATGAATTCGAACATTGGGTTTGCTATGCTCACCCCGACTTCTTTTCGCTTTTTGATTGTCTTATTGAAATTGCAATCGGTTGATCGTCTTATTTAGGTGCGACCGGATGGGTTACTTTATGAACCCCCTTTTTGGTTCGCGATCGTCTTATTTAGTGCGATCACTTCGTGACTTAGGCCGCGTCTTATTTAGGCTGCGACCCAGCGCTCTTCATCGCTTTAAGGCTTACGGTATCTATAAGTCTGAGTCATCTTTTTTGATGCGCACCCATTCTTCGCTTTTCTTCTGACGGAATCGAGTCTGAACTCGTTCGTCAGTGGACATAGACTGGGCTCATTTCGTCTTTGTTCGGTCGTCCGCTTAAGCGCGACCTCTTCGAGCCACCTACCAAATTAAATGAAAATAAGCGAATGAATGAAAAAGCCCACGAGGACATAAATATAATAAACCCGGTGGGGTGGGTAAAAGGATTACCCAGAGATTCTTTGAGTAAACTACAGAGACTAAAGGTGCTCGTCAAATTTTCTTTCTCCGAATTCTTTGGCGCTTTTTTTCTTTTTTTTTTTTTCTTGGGCCGAAAAGTTGGGCCCAAAAATTAAATGGCCAACAGCCCAAGCCCACGCATTATCAGCTAGCTACCCAGGCCCAATCGTGGGCCAATATTAAACTTGGGCCCAACTTTGAACTCAAAAACTCAGCCCAAAACCAGTAATTGCTCAGGCCCATATAATGGGTATTAAACCCAAACTAAAACCCCAGCCCAACTATTTTATCCTGGCCCAGCAATTTGATATAAGAGCCCAACCTGCATAACTTATTTCACTGAACCAGGCCCAGCCCCAGCTCTAGACCCATATTAACCGGCCCAAAAATCAGGATTAGACCAAATCAATATATACGTGTAATGTTCCAGACGGCTCACCTCCCATCGCCACGAGTCCTTCCACGCGGCGCCGGAAATCTGATGTCGGTGTGGAAAGGCGGTGCCATTATTTGAATTCTCGAGCCATGGTGGTGCGGCTCCTTTCGGTGTTGAGCCGCGAGTGCTGTTTGCAGGCGGCGGTGGAAGCTCTCGACGGAATCTGGGCATCAATTTTTGGTTCCTTCGCTTTGGCCGGCGCGGGCGGTTACGGAGGCGGCAGCGGCCAAGCCACCCTGCGACTCCAGGCGGCCGCTTGGTAAAGCTTGAAGCAGCGACGGAGGTGAGGCGGCGTCGTGGTCGTAGGGCAGGCTGAATCGTCGGTGACGCTGGGGCGGCGGCGCTCAATGGCGGAGCTTTGCCGATTCGATTGATAAGGATGGTGATGGAGGTGGTGGCCTCGGCGTCGATTTTGGGGCAGAGAGCTGTGGCGGAGCGCGGTGGCTGTCGTCGATTTGTGGCGCGGAGGCTCTGTTCTCGACGTGGGGTCGCGACGATGCTGGGACGAAGGCGAGGGCGACGGCGGCTGAGTCGTCGGTGGTACCTGGGTACGGCAACACCGGTGCGACGGCGGAGGTGAGGCGGTGATTTCAGAGGTGAATTTCTTGTGCTGCGGCCGCGATTCAAGGCGGTTGGCTTGAAATCTACCGCCCGTTTCCCCTCTCTTTCTTGTATGTATCTGTATGTATACCTGTATTTTCGTATCTGTATGTAAATGTTGGTGTATGTATATGAGGGTTTTGAGGGTTGTGAACTTTTTGTTTTGGGAATTTTGATTTTGGGATAGGGGGTTTCTGGTGCTGCGGCCGCGGAGCTGAGGGCGACGGTGGTGAGGCGGTGCTGCGGCGGCGCGCGCACCTTCCGGCCACCTTCCTCTTCCTCTCCTTCTGTTCGTCTGTATCTACTTGTGTCTGTGTATGTATACAGGGGTATTTTTTCTGGGTTGTATTCTTGTAATTTTTTGGATTTGGATTTGAAAATTCGACGTTGTTAACGACGAATTTTTCAATTGACCCTCTTTCTAGCGCCAATTGTTGCGAGTCGTTTTTTATCGAGAGTATTATGTGGCTAATTTGGTAACAACTCACAAACAAAGTGATTAATCGAACAAGAACATTGCGGGAAGAACCATAGTTCTTCCCTGAAATGTGGGTATAGGAATATAAGTGGAATGAGGGAAACATTCCAAAACAGTGTGTCCTTTTACAATGAATCGTGATGTCCTTTTTTATATAAAGAGGACGACAAAAGACGACAAATCATAAGCACACGACAAATCGTTAGCCACGATAAATCGATAAGCACGACAAGTCATGTGCATAAAGCATGACAAAACATATGCGTAAGCACGACAAATCATGTGGTCTCGGTGGGAGACGTTGACGACGGCGATAATCGTCCCCGCGGCGACGTGAAAAAATCCGTGATGCTGACGTGTGATATATTTGAGCACAACAATGTTCTGTGTTCTTGAATGAAGATGCTTGAATATTTGGCTTTATCTTCACTTTTGCAAAGATCCTCCATTATCTTCTTTTGAAGATAGTGCGATGTATTTATAGTGTGGATTTGAATATTACCGTTGGAGAGTAAATTCAAATCCATACTAATAGTCTTTCAGCTTTTCTTTGTCCTTTTGCACTGTTGCTTGCAGCTTTATATCACATCCATATATGTGTTGTCATATTCTCATTGGATAGATTTTTGTGTGTCTAATGGATATGATTTATTTCGCTTTCGACATTGTTCATCTCTTATGATTCCGGTCACCGATTTACGGTAGCAAATTTGGTCGCTTCGATCCGATCGGTGATTTCGGTATGCGAAATCTGATCCGCAGATCTTTTGAAATCTCTTTCAATTCTTGATTTCTTTATTCATATTTTCGATTTTCTTTGTTTCATCTTTTTCATTTTCATCATTATGGTTTCATCGATTTCATTTGCTTGTTCAGACACTACTACATCAAAGAAATGCATCGACCTGCTGATCTTCTTGTTTACCTTTCATCAGATTAATTCGGAACTCATCCTACTCATCTGATCTCGTCGGCCTTGTCTAGCCTCTCTCGATCTCGATCATCTTCATCTGATTTCATGAGTTCCCCCTTAACTTGTTCTCTCGTTCCCCCTCAACTTGTTATCTATAGATTAACTTAAATAACACAAGTTGATAATGTTTTGGCATAATTCATCAAAACTAAAATATCCCAACAATGAGTATGTTGGAATAAAACAACCCTTATGAACTATCCTTTACATATTAACTGGTTAAGGAATTACTGTTACAGTTATGCCCATAGATTCTTTCACATAATATTTTTATAATTTTTATTTTATTTATCTATTTTCTAAATATTAGAACAGAAACAACTAAGATAGGTGGGCTAGGTTGGGCCCATCTCATTCATGAGCACCACCATGTCAATATTATTAGGTTGATATATATATATATATATATAAAATGACATAATTAACATTTTCTCTCTTTGCCACATGATTACATACACCCCCAAGAATTGGACAATCTTCTACATACCTAAGAACTTAATAGTCTTCACTTTACGTTCATATCCTGTTAAAAAAAAAATCGCTCAAGAACACATTCTAGTGAAAAACGTTAGTTTATTCTAGTGAAATTTGTCTGTTTGTGATTGCCATTGCAAGAATGGTAGTCCATCCTCATACCCAATATACATTTGTAAGTTTATATTTTTCAGATTTAAAACTAGGTTAGATTGCAACCCCATATTGTAATGTTTGTTATTTATATGTATTTTTTTATGAATGTGATTGTATTCTGGACAAATATATCGTCTAGGTAGGCCAATAGGTTCATTTTTATGATTTCGGTCGTTTATTTTCCTTGTCACGAAAATTCAAAATTTTCGGACCTGGTTCACCGAAATTTATAAGTAATTTTGGAGTCTATTTTCGAAACTTTGAGGTTTTTTCAAAAATAAAATTTGAAAATGGAGAAATATTTCGCTAACTCATTTCGAAGTTTTAAGTTATTTTCGAAAATTGTCACCGAACTTTTCAAGGCAACCTACTGTAATACACTTTCGGCTTAAAATTTCGAAAATATTACAACGTTTCGTCATATATTTTCGAAATATATATGCTTTTTCGAAATATTCAAGGAAGTTACTATAAAGATAATATCGACAATATTTCTCAAAAATATTAAAAAGTTTCATAATATTTTGGCGACATTTATGTATATTTTCAAAAATTGTCACTGAATTTTTCAAGGTAATCTACTATAATCAAAATTCAGCTTAAAGTTTCGAAAATTACAAAGTTTTGGCATATATTTTTGAAATATATATGCTTTTTCTAAATTATTTTCTGAAAACCTATATAATTTCAAAAAAATCCATCACAATGCATCAACAATACACAAAATCTCAATAAATCCATCACAATGTATCAACAATAAATCCATCACAATGCATTAACAATACACAAAATCTCAATAAATCCGTCACAATACATCAACAATCCATCACAATGCATCAACAATAAATCCATCACAATGAATTAACAATACACAAAATCTCAATAAATCCGTCACAATACATCAACAATCCATCACAATGCATCAACAATAAATCCATCACAATGCATCGACAAACCATCAAATGCATCAACAATAAATCAGTCACAATGCATCGACAATCCATCACAATCCACAAAAACTATAAAAATCCATCACAATATTTTCAACAGAAAAAAAAAAAGAAGTAATAGAAACCAGCAATCCAGATCAACTTAATTTGCGTGCGCCTACCCCCGACTCTGCCCCTTCTTTTGGTAGTAGTTTTGCCTCGTCCCCTGGTTTGACGTGAACATGATCATGTGTACTCGCTTCATCCACAGTCACAATATCTTCATTCCATTTATGCACTAGCTACATTCACATTTTTTCTTTTCCTTTTATTAAAAGCCTTTGGCGGAACATTGATTTTATTCTCCGCCTTTTTCTTTCTATTTGAAGCTGTAGATATAACCCTTTCTCCCTTATCTGAAAAAATACACAAATATTTTGTCATTAAATGCTATGTTTTTAATTTGATACTTTAATCTCTAATCATGAAATCTAAATAAAATCCTAGCTTTTCAATACCCAACATTCTTTGTAACATTCACATATATATTCAACTCCATATGGTAACTAAAATTTTGTTTTGTGAAGATTAATATACACGGACAACATTCTGTGAAGCTTAAGCTTAATACCCAACATTTATATGTGAATTAGGACATTAAAGATGAGATAAGTGGGGGTTATTTTGCTGACATGAAAGAGATGAAGGAACATGGTAAAAAGATAAGCCAGTATTCTGTTTACTGGATATAAGGTTCTGATGAAAGTTTACTTTCAAAATAAGAGTTCTTGTTATTTGAGTTTTGAATATTTTTTGAGCTATACCTATAAATATATAAAAACAGCGGTAGCTAGCAAAATTACAAGAATCCTACAACTGTGTACTACACGTGCTGTAATTCACGTGAACAATATCTGCTTCCGTATTTTGTGTATTTTATTTTAAAAAATTGAAGCTCAAACCAACATTACTTATATTGGCGATTCCAGTAGGCCTTTATTGGAACTCACAACAATCAGATTAAAATATTAATTTTTTGGGAAGATATTGCAGCTGATTATGCCTGACAGTAGTACAAAATAATACTAATTGTTTTAAATATTTTATTTGTTTGATATATTTGTCAGCTTCTAAAAAAAAATATTTTATTTGACAAAGGACGTCAAAAACTGTTTGTATAAATTAAATATTTAAATTTTTTGTGAACCACCATCCCACCATTCTTTGTCTACTCAATCAGTTCACTCGAAATAGCTCAACTTCTTCTTCAATGACATTTTACCCAGAAATGCACCTGGCCTTTTGGATTTCCAATAATTTTGCAAAGTTTCCTTCGAAGTCCCTGCCATTTTTGGCTTTAATGTTCCTGCACAGGTTTAGTTTCCATTTCTTTTCTCTTGGATTTCATAATTATTTTTCTTTTTCTAATATATTATAGTATATATAATATTAAAAATCTACATATTTGCAGCAGGATTCCAAATGAGTACACACTCTTCAGGTACACCTGCTGGTTGCAAACACAAATACTCCCTATTAACTCATACTTTTACAGTTGGAACAGAAAACAAACAGGATGCTTACAAAAATTCAACCATTTCAAAAGCAAGTAATAAAGAAAAATATACACAAAAATTAGTTTAAGAAAATTATTTTCATTACAATTATCCTTATGTTTTACCTATCATTTATTGGTTTATTACATTCACATCTTTGTACGTTAACATGCCAATAATTATAGGATTAGGAAACTGACCATTGAATTTCTATTTCTGCAGATATAATTGCATTGCATGAGCATATCTTTCATTTCCTGTAACGTGCAAATACGAGAATTGATTATGCACAATATGGTATCAATAGTTTAAAAATCAATTTCATTTATTCAGATTATACATATAAAGGTAAAGTGTTTTTTGATACGGAATCCAGTCTTTATTTCAGACTTCAGCAGATTATGCAATCAAGAACTTTAATACTGAATCCAGTTTTAGGCTTTTAGCTACTGTTAGGACTAATATTTTTTTCTTAAATTTTCTTTTCAGTAAATCTCAGTTGACACCAAAATCACTCAAAGATGAGTAAGATCAAGGAATCCAGTTTTCAAAAGACACTATTATAACTGGCTGAAGAAGAAACCTGAAAATAGAGAAGTATCATGTTCTAAGAGCCTTTCAAGAAAACCAAGCGTGAATTGATGATCAAAATCTGACATGAATATTTATAAATTCTTCATTTACTGTAATATATGCAAATGATAAGATGATCATATTTTTTCTTTAATAATGTGCATAGTTGTACTTCTTTTATACTTTCACATTTTTGAAACCAGAGCAAACATGTTAGTTAGATACATTACTTTTATATGAGAATAACAGGTAATTAGCATAAGTTATACTTATATCCATTAGTTTATTGTTAATATACATCTAAAAGTGTAACAGGTAATTAACATATGTTAACACATTCAATTTACAATTTATTTTTTCAGCATTCTCAGAATACTTAATGCTACACTTTTGTGCAGCATCACAATATTTTATAAAATACTTGGTCAGATATATAATTTTTTTTGGATCTAAACAATACAAAATGAAAATATTCCAGATGCGTGCACTTACCTTTGACGATCTTCAAATTGCCGATTTCAAATATACTTAGAGCGTCTCCAACCACTAATACAGATTTGAGCTTGGAGAGCTATTAAAAATGACCTTGGAGAGCGGTTATAACAGCTCTCCAAGTAACAGCTGTCCAAGCTTGGACAGCTGATAAAAAACCGTTGTCCAAGATATTGCACTAAGACAGCGGTTTGTAACCGCATTCCAAGCTCCACTTAGACAACGGTTTATAACCGTTGTCCAAGAACATTCAATTGGACAGCGGCCCTTTTTTTTTAATTTATATATATATAAATACACTTGGACATCGGTTTTTAACCGCTGTCCAAATATATATATATATATTTACTTTTAATTTATATTTTTAAAATCCTGTTTATATAAAATCAAAACCAAAACCAAAACAAAAAACCAAATTTTATACCACACGATAATATATATACGTCCAATACCAAAACATCAAATAAATTAATAAACGCATACACATCATGAAATAAATATCCGTCCAATACAACAAATTAAAACATGCATGAAGTATACCAATACAAATATATATATATATATATAAGTAATATGCTACCAAAAGTTATCCCACTCTATCTATAATTATACAAAAATCGATTGTAAAGGTACCCTGTCTAATCTATTTTCCATTTGTTCATTCTTTGTTTGGAGTAAGACTTGACCGGACGATCATAGACAAACTGCAAACAACGATCAATTAATCAATATAATTAGATATATAGTATGAATTTTTATTCAATTAATAATAATTTAAATAAATCGATAAATTGACTTACACATAGGAACCGCCGTTTGAGAAGCGCGTATTATATCTTCAATATAACAACACACAAAATGTCCACAATGATCACTATCTCGTTGCCTCGGTACCTGTTGATTAGCAATATAATCACGTATTAAAATTATAATTATTTTATATAATTTAATAACTTAATAAATTATATTTACCTTAACATTATTCCAGCTCACTTTATTGAATTTAGCTCTTGAGCCTTGATTAAGAAGGCGACTCCGATACATCGTCATCACACTATTATTATTAGAATTAAAAAATAAAGTTAGATTAAATATGCATAATTTTAATAAGTAAAACAAATCATTGTATTATAATATTAAAAATGAACTTAAGCTTCCATGTACGAAGTGAGATCAGGTCGATTTGAAGCCAACCCATTCGCAGCTGGATCCATAAAATACACACTTAATGTGATCATATTTATGGCGACCAACACCCAATGATTCCTATATTATATTAAGAATATTAAAATTAACTGTAAATTTAGCATATGTGCAAATAATATATATATTATGAATATAAATTTTAACGAAATGTTTATTGTACTCACCCCACATTTGTTGGCCAAAAAATGAGATGATCTCTGTCAGTATAACTCAGCATATGAGAAACTAACCACTCCATGGTTTGTGCCCTATCAGCCATTAAGCAAGACACTTGGGGGGAGACGGAGGAATACATTCCACATGCTCGAGGATCTCTGGAGAGATATACCTCACTCAAATATCTTTAACCAACATATATACGCTAATTAATATTTAATTTAATAATTAAACTATATAGAAAGTAAATACTGAGAATAAATTAGTAAACACATACATGAGGTAAAAGGCTATGCTCGTTGCACTCAACCACTGGTCGTTCACGACTTCAATCACATGCTCCCGAGCGATGTATTCTTCAATAGAATTCCGATGAAAGTAAGCATTCATAGGAACTGTGATCATATCGAAATCAGAGGACTCCACTATCACTTGCACCGTATTCTGTACGGTGTAGTCGTGATCTAAGTCTCCAGGCAAGGGATAACCAAGTCTGCGATCACCAATAGTGGAGTCCCTCGTTATCTCCATCTGACTGGCTGCGACACCCTTTGATTTCTATTTTGGCTTTTGTGGTGTCGGCAGTTTCCACAATCAATTTGCAACATTATTTAGAACGACAAATAAGATAATGAACTTTAATAACATATATTAAATTTACCTTCATGGTGAGAGAGACCAAGTTGGTCGGCCATTCGATGAAGTGCCCGACCGCTGTTCCGACTGTGACAGCTTCATCAATTGGTTTAGGCACCGGTGAATCCTCTTCTCCGATTATGGGTACATCGAGCGTGACCCTCACAAAACCAGGAGTGATGGGACTACCATGAATAACTCCATCGGAGTTATTGAGCAACGTTCCTGTAGCCACCAACCGAGTAGGATCCTCCAAATAAAGGTAGCATGAGGTCGGTGACTGTTCGAATAAGATATTTAGTTAGAAAATTTTAATATATATACTAGTCTTTAATTAAAATAAATATGAGACACATCTGATACCTGCGGGACGTCGTTTCGAAGTGTCTCAATAAAATCGTCCCTAGCATTAGCCGAAAACATAGCATCAGCGACACTATTTTCACAACTTGCTCCACTCGAGGACATTCCGTGATGTGACCGTCTCTCGGACCTCATCTGTTCCAACTCTTTAGCCATCTGGGCAACCTGTTCCTAAAGTATACCCACCATATTCATGGCTTGAAGAGCAGGTAACATGGCCAATAATGACTTCGTGACGCCATATCCAACACTCCGTAAGCGACCAGAATGCTCCTGACGACCTATAGCCCATCCAAGTAGATCATCGGTACCGACAAAGCGGATGTCTTCGGGCGTCATGGTCTGAGATATACACTCCTGAATTACAAAAGATTATTATTTAATCATTTGTTTAGAAATAATAGTTTGTAATTCAAAGACAAATTAATGGATAGCTTACCTTTTCTTCGATGATACGCTGTGCACTGGAATCGGGAATATTCCGATCTCAAGTCTTTCTGGTAGTTTGAAATAACTCGAAACGGGTAACAACAGACTCATTCTCTCCAGTTTTTTTTTTTCTTTCTACGATAGTCATTAACATGTCCCCTTATTAGATATATTAAAAGTGAATATATAAACAAAATTAAATGTTAGGATTTTGATCTCACCAGATTTTCTCTTATGCGTGCATAACCTTTGTTCGAGCCACGATATCGCGCCTCCATCGATTTGGCTTGTTGGCGATTTTTCTCACTTCATAACTACAGTGTAATAGAAATAAGATAAACACTGAAAATCATAGGACATTAAATGATATTGATCAATTTTACCTGGAACTCATCATCCATAGATCGTCGCACAAACTCCTCCCAGCATAGGGCCACCGCAGTATAATTACGATCGCCTCCAAAGTGACTAGCCGAGTAAAAGACCAAGATCGGGATCTCGTGCTTGACTTCTCGGTAAGCCCAAAAATTCTTGGACAATACTCAACATGCATAAAGATATTTTTCTTCTTTGAATAATCAGGCCGAGAAATGTACTCAGACGATATAACATAACAATGTAGTAAATTTAGTAATCATACAACAACTTTCAATAAGCATATATATAATTAACATACCGAAAGTTCATCCCATAATCTTTCTTTCAAAGAAGTCAGCTTGTCGCTACGCCAGTCCTTGGATGGCAGCATGATAGGGATTATACGCCTGACTGCAGCTCCAAGGTAGAAAGACAACGTCTCACTTTGTTTATCGATTGCTTGCCCATACTCATTGAATGATAACTACAATAACATATTATTTAATTAGATTCAACGATCAATCAATATAATTACAATTTCAACTGTTCAATTGTAATAAAATTACCTGCACTTGTTTCCCCTTGCTACAAGCCCTCTTAACAGAAGACATCGTGACTATACCTCTACTGCGCTTATCCCCAGAGCTGCTAGTGGTGAGAGCAGAAGTGTCACCCTGTCCCAAGTCATCAATATGATGTCGATCATCAGCACTATGATCTCCATCATAATCTCCACCATGATCTCCTAAATGTACTCCATCATCATCTCCATCATCTCCGGGATGTGACAGATAAGACATGATCCTGTAAAGCAGAATAAACAACATTTAATAAACAATGTATCTTAAAGTATTAAACCTAAAAGCATACCTAACTATACTTAATCTACATTCATTTTAATTTTCTAATGTATTCTAATGTATCATCATTAATCATCTAATTAAAGAAACACACAAAAATTAATTCAAGTCACGTACTAACAGCAATTAATCCAAGCTACTAACAACAATATAATTAAACCAACATTAATCACACACTAACAACAATACTTTTTAATGAAACAACTAATACCTTTGAATGAAACGTCTAATACTTTTTAAAGAAACAACTAATACCTTTGAATGGAACACCTAATATCTTATTATGAAACAACTAATACCTTTTAATGTAATAACTAATACCTTTGAATGAAACACCTAATACTTTTTTATTAATGAAACAACTAATACCTTTGAATAAATACCTAATACCTTATTATGAAACAACTAATACCTTTGAATGAAATAATTAATACCTATCAATGAAACACCTAATACTTTTTTATGAAACAACTAATATTACCTTTTAATGAAACACCTAATACTTTTAAATGAAACAACTAATACCTTTAAATGAAACAACTAATACTTTTGAGTGAAACAACACACAAATTGACAACCAATTAACCACAATCTAATCAAACAACAATTAATTCTAACATATAACAACAATTAAACTAAATTAAATAATTAACCACAATCCAAACAAACAACAATTAACCACAATCCAAACAAACAACAATATAATTAAAACCAAGCCAATTAACCAATTAATTAATCTAACATTATATATATATATATATCCTAACATATATAGATATATATAAATATATATATATACACATACATATATATATATAAAACATTAAATAAAATAATTTAAATTACTTATATCTAGAGGAAGGCGGCGGCGGCGGTAGGGAGGAGGAGGAGGCGACGGCGCGGTAGGGGAGGAGGAGGTGGAGGGCGATGCACGGCGCGGTAGGGGAGGAGGACGTGGAGGGCGACGCACGGCGGTAGGGGAGGAGGATGGCGACGCGTCGCGCGACAATGCAGTAGAAAATGGAGAAGGGAGGAGGAGGGCGCGATGAAAAAAATGGAGAAGGGAGGAGGAGGGCGACGGAAAAAAATGGAGAAGGGCTCTAGATCTGTAGAAATTTAAATTAAAACGCGATGGGGGCTGTATACGCGCACTAGGGCTGCAATATCCACACCTTACAGAGCGGTTTGGAACCGCTCTGTCTTGCAGAGCGGTTCTAACTGCATTCCAAGCTCTCTCACTTGCAGAGCGATTATAAACCGCATTGTTGATGAGCTTGCAGAGCGGTTCTGAACTGCTCTCTCTTTGAGAGAGGTTTCCAACCGCCACTAATACACATTTGGTCTTGGACAGCTGTGAAAAATGACCTTGGAGAGCGGTTATAACCGCTCTCCAAGCATCGATTAATCAAGTTTGGGCGGTGATAAAAAACATCGCCCAAGAAAAGACATATGACAACGGTTTTTTAACCGCTTTTGAAGTTTTATATTGGACAACGGTTATCAACATTTGCCCAAGATGATATATTTTTTTTATTCGTTTTTTTTTTTTTATAAAGGCGGTTGAAAAACCGTCCAATATCTTTTTTTTTTAATTATTAATTTACATTTTAAAAATCCTATAATAAAACTATATACGCCCAATACCATATAATAAAACTTATATATCGCCCAATACCATATAATAAAACTTATATATCGCCCAATACCATATAACATAAACCAAAAAATCCTATAATAAAACCATAAAACCACATATATATACCAAAACATCGAAATATATAAACATACAATCATAAACATACGTCAATACACCAAAAACATGAAATATATATCATCACAAATATATAATTTAATTACATGCTACCAATATTTCAAACAACATTCTCTCAATATTGATCGTATGAATATAAGAAATGATTGTAAAGGTACCCCGTCCAATCGTTTTTCCATTTCTCCAGTCTTTTCTTAGAGTAAGACTTGAGCTCACGTTCATAGACAAACCGCAAAACAACGAATCATTCAATATAGTATGAATTTTTATTCAATCAATAATAATTTAAATAAATCAATAATTGACTTACATTGGGAGAAATGTTAGATTTATAGAAAGCGGATTATATCTTCTATAAAGCAACAAACAAAATGTCCACAATGGTCATTATCTCGTTGCCTCGGAACCTGTTGATTAACAATATAATAACGTATTACAATTATGATTTCTTTCTATTAATTAGTTTGATAATTTACTAAATTAAATTTACCTTAATGTTAATCCAGTTCACTTTATTTAACCTGGATCTTGAGCCCTGACTCTGAAGGCGACTCCGATACATCGTCATCACACTATTATTATTATAATTAAAAAATAAAAATAGATTAAATATGCATAATTTTAAAAGTAAAACAAATCATTGTATAGAATATTAAAAATTAACTTACACTTCCATATATGAAACGAGATCAGGGCGATTAGAATAAACTCCATCACGAAAGTGGGTCCATAAAATACACACTTAATGTATTCATGTGTATGGCGACCAAAGACCCAATGGTTCCTATATTATATTGAGAGTATTAAAATTAGCGCAAATTTAGCATATATATGTGCAAATATTATAAACATGAATACAAATTTTAACGAAATGTTTATCACTCACCCCACATTTGTTGGCCAAAAAATGAGATGATCGCTCCCAGTTAGATTCAGCATGTGATTAACGAACCCATCCATGGTGCATGCCTTATCACCCATTATGCAAGACACTTGGGGGAGACGAATGAGTACATTCCACTTGCTCGGTTATCTCTGGAGAGATATAGCTCACCCAAATATCTTTAACCAACATATATACGCTAATTAATATTTAAAAAGAAAATTAAACTATACGAGAAAGTGAATATTGAGAATTAGTAAACACATACCGAGGTAAAGGGCTATGGTGGTTGCACTCAACCACTCGTCATTCAAGACTTTCGCAAGACATGTTTCTCACCGATTTAATTCTTGGAAAGTATTCTCGATGAAAGTGAGCAAGCATGGGAACCTGTGGCGATATCGAAAAGTATTAGGACGATACCATCCGGTGCACCCTAGATCAGTAAATGATCATCGTGATCTAAGTCTCCGGTCATGGGATAACCAAGTCTTAAGCAAATTGGAGTCCTCGATTTAGCCTCATGTGGGGTCGCAGATTCTACAATTAATTTACAATATTATTTAGAACCACAAATAAGATAATGAACTTTAATAACAAATATTTTACCCTCATGGTACTAGAGACCAAGTTGCTCGCCATTTGATGAAGTGCCCGAGGCATTTTCGATTGTGATGGCTTCATCGATTGGTTTTGCGCGGTGAATCCTCCTCTCCGACACGGGTACATCGAGTGTGACCCTCACTTAAAACCGGGGTGATGGGATGACCATGAATCATTCCATGGGAGTTGTGTAACGAGCACCGTGGGCCACCAACCGGGATCTCCAGATCTGAGTAGTAAGAAAAGGTCGCTTTTCTTTGTTGAATAAGATATTTAGTTAGAAAATTTTGATACACTAGTCTTTAATTAAAACAAATGTGAGACATGCATATCCGACAATTGGAGACGTTTTGAAGTGCCTCAATAAAGTCGTCCCTAGGGTTAATAAAAAACATAGCATTAGCGACACTATGTTCTGACTTGCTTGCTCCACTCGGCGACATTCCGTGGCTCGATCTTTTCTCGGACCTCAAACGTTCCACATCTTTAGTCAACTTGACAACTGTTCCGTTAGTATACCCATCATATTCATGGCTTGAAGACCGGTGCCATTGCTAAAGATGTCTTAAATCACGCCCATATCCGACACTTCCGTGGCGGTAGGGATGCTCTCTGGCGACCCATAGCCCGTCCAAACAGATCATCAGGGCCGATCATGCGAATGTCGTCAGGCGTCATGGTCTGAGATAGACGCTCCTGAATCACAAAAACAAAAGATTATTATTTAATTATTTGTTTATAAATAATAGTTTGTAATTGAAAGATAAATTAATGGATAGATTACCACTTCTTCGATGATGCGTTGTGCATTGGGATCGTGAATATTCCCATCTCGACCCTTTCTGGTAGTCTGAAATAAGTCGAAACGGGTAACAATAGGCTCACTCTCTCCAGTTTTTCTTCTTTCCTCTTTCTACGATAGTGATGAACGTGTCCCTTTATTAGATATATTAAAAGTGAATATATAAAAAAAAAATTAAAAGTTAGGATTTTGATCTCACCATATTTTCTCTTATTCGTGCATAACCTTTGTTGGATCCACGATATCGCGCCTCTATCGACTTGGCTTGAACACGATTTTTTTTGCTTCGATCCTACAAAGATAATAGAAATATGATAAACACTGAAAAACTTAGGGCATTAGAAATTGAGGAAATGACATTGATCAATTTTACCTGGAAATCATCCTCCATTGCTCTGCTCACAAACTCCTCCCAGTATGGAGCCACCATAGGGTTATTCGACACGCAGGGAGGCGGACTAGCCGAGTAAAGACCAGTTTCCGGATCTCGTGTGTTACTTCTCAACCAAGTCCGGAAATTCTTGGCCATTACTCCAGCTTGCGACAATATTTGCTTCTTCTTTGTGAGGTCAAGACCTCTGAAGGTAGTCTATACACATATAACATAACAATTTAGTAAATTTAAGGGTCATACTACAACTTTCAATAAATATATAATTAACATACCGTAAGCTCGTCCCATAATCTTTCCTTCAAAGGAGTCAGTTTAGGTTACGCTATCGTTAATTCGGCAAAGACGATAGGATCACGCTCCGACAAAGACTCAATGTAGAAGGACAACGACTCACTCTCTTTTCCTATTGCCTGTCCAAACTCATTGAACGATAACTGCAATAACACAATATTTAATTAGGTTCAACGATCAATCAATATATTTATCGATTTCAAACTGTTCAATTGTAATAAAATTACCTGAAGTATTTTCCCCTTGCTACGAGCTCTCTTAATAGATGACATTGTAACTATACCCCCGAAAGCACGCTTCTCCCTGAGTCGCTAGTGGTGGTGGGAGCATCAGTGTCATACTCTCTCAAGTCATCATATGCGCCATGATCTCCATCAGAATCTCCATCATCTCCGGGATATGGCAAACGAGACATGATCCTGTAAAGCAGAAGAAACAACATTGAATAAACAAAAAACAAACAATATTCACAACCGGATGTTTCATACATGATAAGAACTATCTATGCAGTATACATGATACATCTACTTATAAGTTACATCTGCATCATCTACTTATAAATTAAAATTTCAGTTGATAGCATACTCTTATACTATGAACACATGTGTATTAGCTAGGCTTGAATGACATTGTCTTGTGAAGTAGACCAGTAATATAAACAACAAGAGCAACTAAGTGTTATGGAGCAAAATATAATATTTCAGCTAAAAAACAAGAGCAACATATATAATATAATCAAAATTAACTAAGTGTTATAAACAACAAAATTAGTTCAGTTCAAAAAAACAACAAGAGCAACATATATAATATGAATAAAGCTAAAGCTTGAAAAATTCAATGCAAATACGACTTGAGTTGAGGCCTATAAATATTTCAGTAGATATTGCCTATAAAATATTTCATGGAAGACCTATTCATTTGATTTTTTTTAACACACGTTATATTGACTTACTCATATATTAATGTTCAATTCAACTGTATAATCATATTTATAATGTTCAATACGGAATATGCAATATGAATAAAGCTAAAGCTTGAAAAAAGTAAAATTAAAGATTGCACAATCCCTTTACCAACCAACTAAGTGTTATGGAGGGGCGGCGGCGGAGGGGAGGATGGCGGCGGCGTAGGGAGGGGGGGGGAGGGCACGAATGGCGGCGATAGGAGAGGGAGGAGGGGGGCATGACGATTTGGGGGAGAGGGAGAAGCGACGACGGTAATTTAGCAGGTCAGTCAACGGCGACGACGATTTATTTGTTGAAGGAAGCGGAAACGACGGCGGTGATTTGGTCTTCGGTTTTTGCGGCGATTTTGGGGGAGAAGAAATTGGAGAAAAAAATGAAGTCCGAGCTAGGTCTCGGTTCATATATATATATATATATATATAAAAAAAAAATGGGATGTTATTAACATTGTCAAATCATTATTTAGACATGTTAGTAAGAATCATTGCAAGAAGTGGTATTAGACAGCGGTTTGAAACCGTTGTCCAAGGTTTATTCTTGGACAGCGGTTCTATTTTTTTTTTTTTTTTTATAAAACCGCTCTCCAAGTTGTTACTTGGAGAGTCATTTTGAAAAAAATTTGCCCAAATCTTGATTATCTGCAAGCTCAAATGTGTAGTAGTGCGCTTTTTAATTTTTAATTTTATTTTATTAAAAACCGCTCTCCAAGGTCGATTTTGGAGAGCTCTTTCTAAAAGGGCTGTTCAAGTAGAGCTGTCCAAGCTAAAATATGTAGTAGTGAACGCTGCAGCAAATACCAACTCAAACGACAAATTTGCCACAATTGACCCTCCAATGGCAACTCAAATTGAGTATTGTGAACAATGATGAGGCAAATTTACCTCTACATTGTTCACACCCTCAAACTTATTATTATTTTTTTATTCTTTTGTGTATTACTTTAAAGGTTTAATATGTGTATTTTATTCTTTTGTGTATTTATATTTCTTACTATTGTTGTGTTGTATTAAATGCAATTTTATTTATAGTATTGCTATGTAATTGTGATGACTCATGTATTTAAATTCTCATATTTTATATAATTTGTTTTTTGCAAGAATATTTTATATCATTGAACCAATGTATTTTAACATTTTTTTATTAAATTTGTCATTTTTTTTTGTTTAGTTTAAATGTAAATACGAAATTATAATTTAATTATAAATAAATGTTAGATAAAATAAAAAATTAAATTGATAAAGTTAAAAATATTCTTAGAATATTCTTATTTGAATTAAAATTTGAGTTTAATGGTTGGAGATGATTTTATTGTTGGAGGCAAATTTGGTGACAAATTTGGGTTTTGAGTTATAATTTGAGTTGGGAGGGTTGGAGATGCTCTAACGTTTGAACCAACGTGCGCATGGTGTACACCACCATACCACCATTAGATCTGAATAATTGAGCACCAAAAAGTCAGTAACTCCAAACAGTTAAAAAAACACAGATTCTGATAGAGAGAGAGAAAAAAAACGCATCGCAAATTCGATCGAAAACGAAAAGTCACACATAAATACATTGTATTATAATTTAAAAGAAACATCCAACAACCAGAAACCCGTCATAAGATTACTAGGTAGAGGCAAACCATAATCGTCTACCAAACGAGAAATTTTGAACTGATATATATATATATATATATATATATATATATATATATATATATATATATATATATCAGTCAAATAGATCAACGAGAAATTATAGATCCCATAGATTCATGGGTTAAAACCAGTGAGCAAATCATAAACCCCATAGATCCACGATACCATATGGTGATGGATCAAAAATTAAACTTAACATATATAAAAAAAACTGACCATCCTTCTCTTAGATCATCACAACCATAAATATTGAAGCTGGTCCAAAAGAAAAGTGGAAAGTGTGTACAGAAAAACTATAGATCTGCCCTAAGCATCACAAGATCGTGACGAAAATTTGTTCGTTTCACAAAAAGGTATATTAAACTTAGACCAGATCGAAAAAATGAACAGATTCGAAAACATTAATCGGCAATCGTTTGAAATCTAAAAGTTATCTATAAAAAGCAATGGTGCATGAGCAATGTGTAGATGTATTCTCAATTTCTCATAATAATCGCGAGCAAGATGGGAAAAGAATTAACAGAGAGAAACTGTAGATAGCATTCTCGCATCGCTGGGGATAAAATCTGAGTTAGAAACAAACGAAATATGTGACATTTGTTTATACGAAAAGACATTTAATAATACGGTAACATAGTTACGCTTCATTTTAAAATAGTTGCACGTTTCTGTTTTGTATAGTTGCATGCTTCTAAAATGCATTATGAGTGCACGGTGCACCCGGGTGCACATGAGACCCACTCGAACGTGAATTGGTAGCGGTGGAGTATTTTATTTAATTTTGATAGGTTGTAAATTTACCTTACTACGCGTGGCTACCATAACAATTTTTCCAGCTAATTTATATTTGGGTCATTTATCTAACTATGCTTCGCCCATTTTAATTTTACTTATACTCATTGTGTGTTATTCTAAAATTATTAATTTAATTAGTTTCATATTTGTTTTGATATTGATTAAATAATTTTAAATGTAAATACTTAATTATTACGTAATGTGATTTTCCTACATCTATTGATATTTTTGAATTATATTGGTATTACATCTATATTTTATATACAAACACTACAAATTTAAATACTTTACAAAATAGTCAAGAGAAATAATTTAGAATAACGAGAACACAATCTATGCATCCAAATGCTTTTGATTACCGAATGTATTGAATTTTTCGTGACAATTTTAAGTTCAAATTAAAAGTTTTTCTCATTTTAATTTTTGTGTGTTCCATCACTTCCATGTATAGATTTCTAATTATTTAATTGTTGTATACAATCATTTTTATATTTATATATATTATAATATTTATAAGTTTTAAAGAAGATAATTTTTCTTTGTCTTAATCTCATGACAATAGTTAAAAGTCAAGGCGTCACTCTTTTATGTTGATCTATTGTTGAGAAAACTATTTTAATCACGCTGCAATTTTAAAAGTGACCAATTGCAAATTACTTAAAAATTAAATTTGAGATGAGGATGGGGGATAGGGGTTTGGAATAAGTCAAGCCAAAATCAAACCTTACACTAAAAACTCTGCCCCTAATTTACAAAAATTAGATTTAAGTCTGACTTAATATTTATGATATTTTTTTATAGGCTCAACCTAACCTTTGGAACAAACAAGTCAAATCTACAAGCCTATCCCTTATAAAAATATATAATTTTTTTTTAAATGTATATGTTTAAATAGATCGACGTGTTAAGCTTTTTTAAGGCTTTGTAAATTGCCTAAGCACAACCTACTTAACTAAATAGGTTTTCTGCTCTCATTAGAAAAAGTAAATAGGTTTTCTAAAGAGTCTTAGCCCAATTCATTTATTAACTGGGTCAGAAATAGATTTCTTTTCTGGCAGCTTGACCTAATTCCATTGGTGGCTATATATCATAGGTCAACAAAAATGTTGAATGTTAGGAATTTTTTTAAAATTTATAATGTATATTTGTTTAAGTAATTTATGTATTTAAAAATTATATGTTAAGAAATGATATTTGTTTACTTTCTTGGATAATTCAATTTCATAAGGCCCCAATTATTATGTTAATATATCATAGAATAACATATTACAATACGACATTATTATTGATATCAGTAAATGATACATGTATCTAAAAGACCAATAAATATAATTTTTATATTATAATCTCAACAATACAAGTACTACATTAATGTATATATATATATATATAGAAAATCATCTTAGTAATAATATCAGTGAATATACATATATAGTTATAAAATCGTGCATCGCACGGGTGGAAATACTAGTAGTAATAAAGGAACAAATTCTGTATTATTTTCTACACATGAAGAAAGAAACAGTACACATAAATGTATGCACATATTAGTTTTTGGACAACCTTATGGTGGTTTTTCAGTACTAAAAAAAGATGTAATGAAACTCATAATTTTTGGATGTCCATCTCGTGCAAAACTGCATATTCCATTTCCCCATCACTACACTTGTTGCTGCATAACTCAAGTCATTTAATTCACTATTCCGTAAATTTCATTTATCAAACTGATATGCTTAATTCTCATTAGTAAGCGTATTTATACACTCAAATAAAAAAATCTATGCACAATTCATTTCAGACAAGTTATGGCACATTCATGAAAAAAAGACAAACAAATAAGGTATGTTCAATCTTTGCCCAAATAAGCAAATAAAAATTAACAACTTCATAACTTATCTCGTGTGGAAAGGGAAGAAGGAGCAGTGGTACTAACCTCTTGCCATTGAGTGGGTGGAACGAGGAGCGATGATGTGGTGTCAGCGGTGGTGGATGCGCGAAGCGTTGGCGGTGGCCAATGCGCAAAGCACCGGCGGCGCGCAGACGGAGGTGATGGCGGAGGCCGTGTGCAACGGAGGTGGCATGAGTGAACTCGAGGGTTTTTTTTTTTTTGGAACCAGTCGTTTGAGTGGAGTTGTATGCGGTTCATTCCAGGAGGAAGATTAGAATAATAAGTACCGGTGAGAAGGAGGGTAATTTTGGGAGTTCATTGATAGTGTATTAATCTAAAAAAAGTGGTGCACTAATTTGGGTGGTACATTTCCTAAAAAAGGGGGTGCTAATAACCTGCGTCATTAATAAGGCTTCAAGAATTAACAAGATCACCTATTCGGCCCAAAGCCCATCCAAAAAAATTGATGGACATTAATTAGGGTAGCGCTTGATTGGAAATTATTCAATACAAATGAAAATGAGTATATAGGATAAATACGATGGTTAATAAGAACCAAAAATGATCAATTAATGTACAGTTCGTACAATACAAGAACGGTAGTTTAGTTTTAGACGTTGAATTAGTTTCGTTAAATGTGTGATGAATATCTAAGGCTAATATAAATTAATAAAAGTGCACATTTAGATTATATAATTTAAAGTAACACTCATGTGAATCAGGTGTATATATGAACTATATTACTGTTATGCATAAAAATAATCATTATTTAAAAAGTACTTTATTTTTTAAATAATAATATTTTTTATACATAACAGTGATAATTTTTATATATAACAGTAATATTTATTAAATAAAATTCACCCTAAACTCGAATTCACGCAAATTTTGTCTAGAGCCGATTGCATAGTAAAATAAAAGAGTTCAATATCTATAAAAAAAAAAAACGCACAAACACCCCCATTCGTCGGGGGGGGGGGGGGGGGGGCGCTGGGGGAAAAACACTCTAGTATAAGAAACCTAACTAAATTGCCAACTTTGCCATTTGCTTGCTTGAATACATGGCTAAAAGGTATTTTTGTACTTAAATTTGATTTCACAGGTGAATTCTCTAAAGAGTTGTCATCCCTATTAAAGAATTGTCCCTTTTCATCCCTACAAAAGATAAAGACCCGTTTAGTTGGGGGTAATAGAAGTGGATAATGATAATCACTTCTATTAATATTGTTTGGTAATGTTGATACACAAGTAATGAGAATAGAAAGAAACAATTGATTATCCCCATTTACTCAACCCGCCTCACATGATATCTATTTTTGATGTTCTAATCAAGCATTAACAATACAATCAATAACTCTTAGTGATTGATTCCTCAATGATACCCATATCATTACCATTATCTAGTCATACCAAGTGGCCACTAAATTAGTTGCCTGTGAGTGAGTTTTAACTTTAAAAAAAAGAAATAAATAAATAAAAATTAGATGTGGAAATGAAATGACAAGAGATCGACAAGTGTAGATTAGGTACACAATTAATTATGGGCTGAAAGCAATGGTGGTAGAATTCTAAGATGACGTGTAAATGTGTCAGCAAGATGTAACCTAACTAAGTTTTTTTTTATATGAATCTGACTAAGTTTCTATAACTCGTCCCACCAAAATTTAAGAAATACATTTTATGAAACTAACCCTTTTAAATGATCTCATTAATTCTTTTTTTTTAAAGGTAAATATAATTTCTATTGAACTTGAGTACAAGGGGTACTCAAATTCCATTTAGACACACCAACTAATTACAAAGCATGTGGTAAACATTCTAGTGGTTGCCCATTCCAAGAGAAAAACGGAACAACAAATGAAATCGGGTAGTGGGAACGAATTCATTTCCACGAGCAAAATTTTTTGCCATCAATAAGTCCGTTCAGTGTGTACGAGCTTTCTTTAAAGATTCACCCATTTCGCATCTTCCAAATTTTCCATATAGTACTTCGCCAAATCAACCCGACCACTCGTCTCCTAGCCTTACCCTTTTCCGAACTAGTGAATTCAAGGAAGTGGTCCTTTACTGAAGTTGAGAAAGGCAGAGGTTTACCGAGCCAAACTGATATTGAATTCCATGCCAGCAACGTCATAGGACATGTGATCAGAAAGTAATTCTAGTTTCAACCGGCCCCAAGCAAAGAGAGCATCTCCCACCATCCGGACCGCTTAACGAACCCCTCTTCAAGAGGTTATCCTTTGTATGAATTCTTCCACGAATTGCCTTCCACTCGAAAGCAGACACTTTCGATGGAACGACTTTCCACCAAAGCTTGATCCACGGAAAAATTACCAATTCTTCATCGGACTGCAAATCCACTAAAACATTAATTATACATGTCCTTCGTGGAAAAAAAACAGCTCTCTTGAGACCCATTCCACCGCCATGAGTCCTCCATTTCTGTACGAACAACATGCCTGCATACACAGGTTCACATCTCCAAATAATCATGCAATTCGTTTGTGAGGGTCAAAACATGAAGTGAAGAATGATCTAAGTGTTGGTTCATATCAGTTGGGTTGAGGACTTCTCAGAACCGGGTTCAGATACTGAAGAACCAGTCTACATTGCTGAACCGGACCATTAGTTGCAGAGTTGGTGTTGGGCCGGTTTATTTTGCTGGTCTGTTTCATATAACAGATTCAATTATATTGGATGGCGTGTGGAATGGATTTCAGAGTTCGATTGAACAGTTTCTCGAGAGCGATTCACCAAATTGATTGAGGGGTTTCATTTGTTGATTCATTAGCTTTAGTTTTCCTCTCTCTTTTTCTCTGGTTTTCATAAGGGTTGGTCATACACACTTTGAGTTAGGGTTCTTGAGTGAATTCTAGAATCTGAATCGATTCATGAGTGTTGTTGATTGTAATCTGTAGTTGATTACTCGTTTGATAGTGGAAGAGTGACCCGATCCCGTGGATGTAGATATTTCTTGGATCGAACCACGTAAATTCTCTGTGCGTTGTGTTTGGTTTCTGTTTTTTCATTCATCGTTTAACTAATACTGTATAGTTCTGCAAGTAATACTTTTGCTAGCACGAACTAATACTCCGCCATTAGTTTTAACACTACTACACATTTGAGCTTGGAGAGCTCCACTTGGACAGCCCTTTTTTCGAATAGCTCTCCAAGTGGTCCCTTGGAGAGCGGTTCTATTAAAAAAAAAAGACAGCTGTTAAAAACCGCTATCCAAGATCAAAGCTTAGACATCTGTTCATAACCGCTCTGCAAAGGTACTTGGAGAGCGGTTTTGAACCGCTGTACAAGGTAAAGCTTGGAGAGCGGTTCATAACCGCTCTCCAAATGAATTATTATTATTATTTTTTTTTGTAAAGCTTGTATTTTTTGTTTTTGTAAATTTTTTTTATGTACAATTCAAATATTTTATTCTTTAAATTCTCGTGTTATTTCTTTTTAATATTCGTCTTATATAATGAGATTAACACAAACTCTTATGTAAAACTTGTTCATAATATTAAATTCATATTATTACACTTACTAACTTGTATCATTATTAATTCTTATTATAAATTAATACCTATAATATTTAATATTCTTATAAATTAATTCAATTTTGTCTAAGTATTACTTATTTAGATAGAAAAGTACTATTACTTGTTTAAATAGAAAAGTATTACTTGTTTAGATAGAAAGGTATAACTTGTTTAAAGAAAAGTATTACTTGTTTAGATGAAAAAGTATTACTTGTTTAAAGAAAAATATTACTTATTTAGATAGAAAAGTATTTCTTGTTTAAATAGAAAAGTATTATTTGTTTAGATAGAAAAATATTACTTGTTTAAATAAAAAAGTATTACTTGTTTAGATAGAAAGGTATAACTTGTTTAAAGAAAAGTATTACTTTGTTTAGATGAAAAAATATTACTTGTTTAAAGAAAAATATTATTTATTTTGATAGAAAAGTATTAATTGTTTAGAAGGAAAAATATTACAAGTTTAAAAGAAAGGTAGTTAAAAAAAAGTACAAGTAAAAAATATAATTTTAATTTAATTTAATTTAAATTTAAATTTATATAAAAAAAATTATTATATAAAAATGTGATTGAATTAATAAATAAGATAATTGAAATAAAGAATTTTAAAAAAAATTGTAAGAAAAAATGATTTTTAGAACATATAGAATTAATTTCATTAAGTAAACGCAAGAAAGCAAGTGCCCGAGCGGAATTGATCCCCGCTCAGGCGCCCAAGGTTCCGTGTTCGGTCCACCATGGGAGCGAGTAATTGCCTCAATTAATTAGGAGGCTTGGTGGGGCTAAAAACCGCTGTCTAATTATCAAAATTGATAATTAAAGAGCGGTTTTTAGCCGCTTTCTATGTTGCATCTTGGAGAGCGGTTATGAACCTCTCTCCAAGTGAATATCTTGCACAGCGGTTTTTAACCGCTGTCTAAGCTCCACTTTTGCTTGGACAACTGTTACTTGGAGAGCTGTTATAACTGCTCTCCAAGATAATTTTTAACAGCTCTCCAAGCCCAAATCTGTATTAGTGTAACATCGTTAATATTAAAAAATCTTTCCCAAGAGAAACACCAAGACATCCTCCCATTCAACCAAACTTTCCTAACTGACACACCCTTCTGAACTGACAACTCAAACAATCTAGGGAACCTATCTTTCATCCCACCCTGACCCGCTAACCAAGGGTCAGACCAAAACTTGACACGAAGCCCATTCCCCAATACAAAAGACAACTTATCTCGAAACAACCTTCCTACCGGACTCCACCATATAACTCATACATGTCCCTCCACCACAAAGACCAAGTTTTAGACACATCCTCATAATTCGACACTCGACTAAATGACCCATATCTAGACTCCACAACTCTGATCCATAACGACCTCTCTCCTGACACCCATCTCTAAAGCCACTAACTCAAATGCTTCATTAAACACTTCATTAATGCTTCATTAATTCTTTGAGATGATTCCTCATGATAAATTTTGATACATTAACTAATGTCAGTATGAGTCAAATGAGCTGAAATCAGGAATGAAATTAATCTTTTTATGTTAAAGTCCTATAAAAACTGGAGTCATAATTTATTCTCTTTCGAACTTCCATTATTTTTTGTTAACCCATCAAAATCATGCAAATAATTTCCCTCACAAAAAATAATGTCAACCCGAGAATTCATTGTGAATTTCATTTCTTTAAATATCACTATTACTATTATGTTTATGCACTAATGTCTATGCACAACATTGATAGAGATTCACAGGAAATTCTGTTCAAGAAAAAAACTCAAACAAAAGATGATAAAATTTTAATATAACTTTGAACGTATAAAGATATACTACCTATGTCACATAATAACTTGAACATTTCCCCTTTTCAAACGTTCCAAAATAATTTGCACACCTCAAGAATAGAAAATCCTTCATATTTCACCCTCATAATATTCAAAATTTTACACAAATTAAATATTATTACTTTTGAGCTCACACTTATACAGGGGTAGATCCTAAAATAATCCTATAACTTTTCACTTTTATCAAAATGGTCCCGGAAAGTTTGATGTACGAAATTGATCCCAATTTTACGCAATTTCGTACCATTCTCGTCCCAAATTCATCGTAATTGACAAAATGACATTGTTTTTAATCATGCGCCTTACATGTGAGCATTCGATTTGGAGATTCAAGCTAAAATGCATGATAAAAAATGACGTTGTTTCATCAATTTCAACGAATTTGAGACGTAAGTGGTACAATTCGCAAAAATTTGGGATCAATTTCGTACATTAAACTTTTTGGGAGCATTTTGGAAAAGGTGAAAAAAAATTCTATTTTCAATTGTATCCCTACACATATACAATCCAATTAATTTATTTATTTTATACATAAATATTATAAAATTATCCTTCAAAATCCAGCTCATTATTCCTTTTTTTTTGTGTGTCAAATTAATGGTGCAAATATTTATGGGACGGAGGGGAGGGTGTATAATTTTATGATTTTATTTCACGTACCCAAATGGAAAACCACAAAATTGTAGATACTTTCATACTACAATCAAAGCACATAGTATTCAACATAGGTCACCATCTCCATCTCTCTCTCTCTAGAAAAAACTGAAGAGAGAGAAGAAAAATGAAAGCATAAAGTATGTCAAAAAAGCACACAATGTAACAAAAGTCTTTATCTCATATCCCAAAATCTTCACCATTGATTTCTCCATGTCTGAAAACAAGAACTCTTATAATCCCTACCATGCCCTCCATAATCAAGATCATCATAACTTCACGATGTACAACCAGTTACAGCCTGTGCAAAACCCTAATGATCAATTGCAAGGGTTTGTGGAGTACAACACCCTATCTGCAGCTTTTGACCTATCTTGTGGAACTAATACTATTAGTGGTGGTGCTGATACTATTCCGGTGACGCCGAATTCGTCGGCCTCGTTTTCGTCGCAGGAGGTCGTTGGAGGTGAAGAGGATAATGGTTGTGAAGATGGAGAAGGGAAATCTAAGAATGTGTACGTTTAATTTTAATTAATTCTTATTTTTTTTAATGATTATACTAACACCGTTTCTTATTATATATCTGTCTCATTTTATCCATTTAGGCTAATCAATTTTTGTATTAAATAGGATATCAAAAAATTATTGAACCTTTATTTATTACCGATGGATCGATGAATGAATAAGCTTATAATTACAAGAATGTTTTTAATATTTGCTATAGGGGTGCCGACGAAAAAAAAAGTTAAAGATAAATATTTGTTGATATATAGTAGTAAAGTGATAAATAATTAGGTACACAATTTTAAATAAAATGGGAGGAATTGAGGTGGTTTATAATTGGGGAAATTAATAGTTAAACATGCATTAGTTATATATAGTCAAGATGTGGACTTTATTGGTACAGATTTGAGGTTTTCAATATTGGTTGATTAATTAGGTAGCTAGCTTGTTTTCCAAGCGGATGATATTTATAGTGCATATATATTAGAACCGTACAATTTGCTATAGTGAAAAATGTAACTTATTTACACTTAATTGTGCAACTATTTTCCTATATTAATAATTGTACGATTCAATGTAAATAAATTGCATATTTTAGTATAACAAGTTGCATGACTCTAAAATACACTATGAGTGCACTGTGCACTTAGATACATACAAGACTTAGCTATATATATATATATATATATAATTTGATATGTAATTTAAGATTTAATTAGATCTTCAGTTCTTGAATTGAATTAAATGATCACTTCATGATGATCTAGCGCATTGATTTACCTAATGAAACCCTAGTGTGTTTTTGAAGGGAGTTAGTGTAAATTAATTATTTTCTTAATAGATTATATGAAGTTAAATTGCTTCAATTAAATTTGTAATTGTGTGTTTTTGGGTTTCATGATTAGCAAAGTGAAAAAGAAGGAAGAGAAGAAGAAAAAAGAAGCACGTTTTGCCTTCATTACAAAAAGCGAGGTGGATAATCTTGAAGATGGATATAGATGGAGAAAATATGGTCAAAAAGCAGTAAAAAACAGCCCTTTTCCAAGGTTTGTTCATATCTCCACTTACATGAAATTCAGGTTAAAAATTATAACTTCTTGAAATGGGTAACGATGGAAATTCTTGGTTACACACTGGTAGTCTGGCTACTCCGATTTAGATCATGTGTTGTACAGTAACGTGATGCGCAATAAACTCATATAAGTATAGTGTATTTGAATTTAGTACAACACAATGCTATGATATTCAATTAAAAATATATTATATGCACATATGAATTTATTGCACAACACATGTTGTTACTCTGGTATAACATATTGATGCATAAGAGTTATGTGAATATATAAATATATATTAATTATGCCTTAGTCTTATAAGCTTATACCAATATATTTATCAACGTCTGGTATCATTACACTCACAAGCTAATTAATATCATAATATTAAAAATTATGGATATTAATTAATATAAGAGTAGCGATATTAATTTATAAGTGCATGAATGATATCAATTTCATTATATATATGAACAAGTTTCACAAGAGAGTTTGTGATAGATAGAAATCATAGAGTACCATTATGAAAAATAGAGTGCTGAATTTAGGTGTGCATATGTAGAATGTGAGCTTAAATTCAATTTAGTTCATAACTTTGAATTTTTTTTTTTTTTTTTTTTTTTGCAAAATGTTCCAAAAGATTTAGGATTTTTCAAATTTCGTCTCATAACTCAGTAATTGATCCAATTTTGGTCCCTTTTTGTCGAATTCTGATCTCTTCATCCAATAACTTTAAACTTTTTTCCAGGATTTGTTAAACAAAATTGAAAATCTTAAACTTTTCATGACCTTTTGCAGAAAGATCCAAAGTTATGAGATCGAAATGACTTTTAACTCCGTAAATGTTCTATTGAATAAATTAGTAATATTCATAATTTGATTTACTGATCACATGATGAAATGATTCACTTAATTAATATGAGTGTGATTAATTACTCAGGAGTTACTACAGATGCACAAGCCAGAAATGCAACGTGAAGAAACGGTTCGAGAGATCATACCAAGATCCAACGGCGGTGATCACCACCTACGAGGGGCAACACAACCACCACAGCCCCACCACCATCCGTGGCAACGCCGCCGCCATGTTGGCCCCTTCCCTGTTCGCTCCGGCGCCACTCCCATATTCCACAAATACCCCTCAAGACCTCACGTTTTTACCATCAAATTCCACGTTTGATGACCAATACTGCAGCTTCTTAATGAATGGAATGGGAATGGCTTCATCATTCCTCTACAAACCCTACCCATAAATCCAATCATTTCTCTTTCTCTCTCATATAAGTTAATTATAACTTGTATCATTCTTGAATTTTGAACTTAATTTGCATGCATCTAATATTTTACTAGTTTAAATATTGTTGGATTTTTTTAAATTAGGTTAATTCAGTTGGAGCATTTAAATAAGTAATGCAAGTTTTCTTATGTGCCATTAAAGACTTTTACCTAAAGAAATCACAATGACATGATAATGTCATTATTGATCAGTTTTTCTCGTCGTGGAATTCGTTCTCTATGTTATATTTTGATCATGAAGCCTTAATTGTATCAAGAAATTCAGGGTGGACTAGAAGTTGAAGATCGAAAGAATTTCGTCTCATTTAAAAGTCCGAACTTGGAAAAATGTATGTAATTAATTCACTTATATAGTTTCCTTAATACTCCCCTCACTTGTGGGCTTAGTTGTCCTCTGGGCGGTCAACTTTGTTGGGAGGAAGAGAAGATCCAACAAGTATATAATTAATATGGGACAACTGTATTATTAGTGGGGTTTGAATCCAGGACGTGGGCGTGAGCCTGGAGGCTCGGATACTATGAAATAATTTCGTTTTATTTAAAAGTCCGAATTTATAGAGAGGTGTGAAGTTAATTCACTCGTATAGTTCATATTTAAGACTTTTGATTTCTAGCTTGTTTTAATTTCCGAATTTGTATCGTCCAATACTCCAATCCATTACAATTGTTATTGAATTGTATCGAATTTAGTATTTGCCAATTATTGCCCTTTTAGAAATACTAGTACTTACATTAATCATATATATATATATATATATACTGATTTTGTGTAATTCAAGTCAATGACATTGTTGTTGAAGCAATTCATTAAGCTAGCATATCATTTTTTTTTTAAAAAAAAAAAAAAAAAAAAAGAAGCTAGCATATCATTTGAGATGGAACTCAATGGCGGGTTAGGGTTCGTGATGGAGATTGATTTTAATAATAATTAAACTAACTGTATTTAAATTTTTGGAATAATGTTTTTTTAGGACAGCAACTTAGGGGGTTGTGTTTTAAGGACAATAATTTTACAGGCTTGGAAATGTGGGACAATACGTTTTAAAATTTGTAAATATAGGATAATATGTTTTAAAATCTGTAAATATAGGACAATATATTTTGAAATCTGTAAATGTAGGATAATTTTTACCCCAAATAAGCCCAAATCTCATGTGACATTTCAGCTCAAATATAGGGTCGATTGTCCTACATTTACATATTTTTAAACATATTGTCCTACATTTACATATTTTAAAACATATTGTCCTATATTTACATATTTTAAAACATATTGTCTTATATTTCCAAGTCAGTGAAATTATTGTCATTAAAACACAACTACCCCTAAAATACTTTCCTTAAAAAACATTTTTCCCTTTAAATTTTTATAGGGACAAAGTATAGCAGAACGGGGTTAACAACTAGGCTAAGTCCTTATATGCATTAAGGTGCATCGTGTACTCATAGCACATTTTAAAATTATTCAATTTATTATATTGAAAATTGTAATTTATTTACACTGAACCGTGCAACTATTAATATGAAAAAAATAATTACACAGTTCAATACATGGGAGGAGCCAGGATATACGGTTGAGGGGGCCAATATACAATGGACAGAGATTGTTTGAAGTTTGAACACTAATATTTATAATATATATTTATCAAATATAAGTATATTATATACACATTGAAAGTACATTAATATTTATCTTAATTATAATAATTATTTATTTATCTACTGTTTTATTTCAATGTTTGTGATATATTAAATTTGAGGTACACTTGCATAAAATGATCTCATGGTGAGACAGTTTGAGTATAATACTTTAACACTTTGAAAGATGTGGTTGTTGATTTGTGCTAGATTCACTACTACATATTTAAGCTTGGAGAGCTCCACTTGGACAACTTTTTTTTCGAATAGCTCTCCAAGTGGTCCCTTGGAGAGCGGTTCTATTAAAAAAAAAAAAAATGGGCGGTTAAAAAACCACCGGCCCAAGATCAAATCTTAGACAATGGTTCATAATCTATTTTGTGCAAGTAAGTGTAATTGGAGAGCGGTTTTGAACCGCTGTCCAAGGTAAAGCTTGGACAGCGGTTCATAACCGCTCTCCAAGTGAATTAATTTTTTTTTATTTTTTTCTGAAGTTTTTTTTTTGTTTTATTTTTTTGTTTTTGTAAATTCTTTTTAGGTACAGTTCAAATATTTTATTCTTTAAATTCTCGTGTTATTTCTTTTTAATATTCGTCTTATATAATGAGATTAACACAAACTCTTATGTAAAACTTGTTCATAATATTAAATTCATATTATTACACTTACGAACTTATATCACTATTAATTCTTATAAATTAATGCCTATAATATTTAATATTCTTATAAATTAATTCAATTTTGTCTAAGTGTTACTTAATTAGATAGAAAAGTACTATTACTTGTTTAAATAGAAAAGTATTAATTTTTTAGATAGAAAGATATAACTTGTTTAAAGAAAAATATTACTTGTTTAGATGAAAAAGTATTACTTGTTTAAAGAAAAATATTACTTATTTAGATAGAAAAGTATTGCTTGTCTAAATAGAAAAATATTACTTGTTTAGATAGAAAAGTATTACTTGTTTAAATAAAAAAAGTATTACTTGTTTAGATAAAAAGATATAACTTGTTTAAAGAAAAATATTACTTTGTTTAGATGAAAAAGTATTACTTGTTTAAAGAAAAATATTATTTATTTTGATAGAAAAGTATTACTTGTTTAGAAAGAAAAATATTACAAGTTTAAAAGAAAGGTAGTTAAAAAAAGTACAAGTAAAAAATATAATTTTAATTTAATTTAATTTAGTTTAATTTAATTTAATTTAATTTAAATTTATATAAAAAAATTATTATATAAAAATGTGATTGAATTAATAAATAAGATAATTGAAATAAAGAATTTAAAAAAAAATTGTAAGAAAAAATGATTTTTAGAACATATAAAATTAATTTCATTAAGTAAACGCAAGAAAACAAGTGTCCGAGCGGAATTGATCCCCGCTCAGGCGCCCAAGGTCCCGTGTTCGGTCCCCCATGGGAGCGAGTAATTGTCTCAATTAATTGGAAGAGTTGGTGGCTTATATATGATATTTGTGGGTCCGGGGCTAAAAATTGCTGTCTAAGCTTCACTTTTGCTTGGAGAACTGTTATAACCGCTCTCCAATGTCATTTTTAACAGCTTTCCAAGCTCAAATCTGTATTAGTGATTACACCCCCGTCTCATATCACTTTAACACTTGTACGAGTTTTTATCATTAAATTTATTTTAACAATATTTATTATAAAATATTCAAAGCATGTTACTATATATATATTTTATTTATTCATAAGTGCACGACTAGTGCAATAAAAGGAAGGAATAATAGAGACGCCGGGGGGGGGGGTTTGGAATTTTTGTTACATATACTCAATAGCAATTTCATGCCACATTTATTTCAATTTTTGATAATTTTCGATTCGAGAACCAATCTAAACCTTAAATAGACAGGTTCCAAACTTCCGGTTAAGGAATATTAAGAGTTGGGGATCGACGGTTTCCGCTTTTAAAAAAAGCCTAACGTTATGCGGTCAAAAGTTATTTGACCGTCTGAGATGGACATCCTAGATTAATTAGCCATTAGCCATTAGATAGAATCATCAGCTTAATAGTTTAGATCTCATTCAACTCTAATTCAATGAGTATGATTAACTAGCAGTTGAAATGTGATTTTTTCGCTAATAAAGTGATTTTTTTATTTATTTCAATAATCTCAAAGTCTTTGTAGTATACATTATAGTCTACACATTTATTATTATAGTTTACACATTCATTTACATATTATTCCACTGCACCTTTTTTTTTGAGCGCATTATTCCACCGCACTTATAAATTTATAGACTAAGTTTTGTATGCATTTAGATGCATTGTGTACTCAGTACATTTTAGAATTATTCAACTTGTTATATCAAAATAAATTGTATCTTTTAATATTAATAGTTACATGATTCAGTCTAAATAAATTACATCTTTCAATATAAAAAGTTGCACAATTTTAAAATGTATTATGTGTGAATGCACATGAGACCCATTACATACAATTGAGAGAATTTCTCACTTAAGTTAGAAATCTATATAAAATAAACGCCCAAATATTGCCTATGTAAATGACTAAATTCATATGAATTTACGGTGTTTAAGTTGGAACTCCAATATTTATACAATTGAAAAAAGTTGAAGTTGAGAGATAGAGAGTGGGAGAGATGATGCTGAACTGTGGAGCAGTGTTGGTTCAACGGCGACCTTTTCCGCCCATGAAAACACTCTGCTTCGCTTCTCCATCTGTTACTGCGCTGCAGCTTCGCCAACAGCTTGATACCCTTCACAAGGAGGCCAACACCACAAGACACCAAGGTCAATTTCTTTCTTCCTTCAATTTTATCATTATTTCGTGAATTGAAAAAGTCGATTAGAAACGGGCGTTGTAGCATCTTTGCTATTTTCGATTATAACTGCATATGATTTCCATTAGTTTTGGATTAATCTGACGGTTTAGGAAGACCTAAGTATGTTGAATTGCACGCAATCCTCTATCCATGTTACCAATTGCAATAGGGGAAATCGATTGGTTAAACACTTGTTCTCTTGGAGGTGTTAATTGTGAACTGCATATACAATGTAGATTCTGATTAAGGTGAAGCAAGGCAAATTTATTAGCCCAATTGGAGTGAATGCAACTATTGCGATACAGTTGCATCTGATAGATATTTTATTCAGATTGTAATAGGCTAAGTCTTGTATGCATCCAGGTGCACTGTGCACTCATAGTGCATTTTAGAATAGTGCAATTTGTTATATTGAAAGATACAACTTGTTTACACTGAACCGTGCAACTATTAATAAGAAAAAATAGTTGCACGGTTCAGCGTAAACAAATTGCATATTTCAGTATAACAAGTTGCACGTTTTTAAAATACACTGAGTGCATGATGCACCTGGATGTACATGAGACCCACTCATTGTAATAATATAAGTAGGATCAAGAGTATCTAAAATTTTATATCATTATATGGTTGCCAGTCCAAATGAAAAACCATGACCTGTTATGTTTATTTCCTCATTAAGAGATCTGAATGGGTGATAAGTTGCACACAACAAGTCATTCTTTTAGTTCGATTGTTTCAGCTTGTATTGGTTGTTGGTCTCAACATAGGGAATGAATGGCTATATGGCTTGGAAAGTCTGGGTTTTATCGAATGAACCTGTACATAAATGGTGGATTGAGCTCTTTAGTGGTAACAAATGGCTTTACACAAGCTTTGGGATGTTTAGTTGAAAATACTCTGTTTTATTCTAGGAATAAATGATGCAACAAGGTAACCTCCTGATAAACACTTACTCTCGCTGAATCAGATATATCATATGCGACATTTTTTTTTTTTGACCTTTTGGGTTTGGCTTGTACAATTTTCATCATATTGTTGTTATCTAGAGTAAGTATGTAGAGGGTAGTCTTTATGACGATTTTCAATTGCTTTTGCAACAGTTGGTTGGTGCTTCATCTTTATACAAACCAGTGATTTATTGATCATCACCTAACATGTGATCCATTTGAAAGAAATTTATATTGTTTCTTCATTCTTCGTTTATCTTTGAGGGAATCTTCAATTGGAAATTCGTATGAGATCCCTGGGATTTTGCCTCTCCTTCATAAGGTTAAAAGCAATGGAAATTGCAGGTTTTGTTCATCAGTATCCATGAATGCCGTCTCTCTAGAAAAAAGTCAAGGCTATTTGGATATATGCCTACAGATAATGGAATCTCTAGATGTTTTGTCAACTTCTTAGTTCACTTTTGTTATAGATTATTCTTTTGTGCTTTGTGATATATTATATCTTTAATAAAAATAAACATAATTAATTCTGTTCCACTCTTCTTTAGCTATGAAACAAGTTTTATTACCTGTAAAGATGAAAGAAGCAATATAGCTTTTGTTTGTTTTTTTTTTTTTTTAAATCAGAAGCAATAAAGGTTGGCTGGCCAAGAATTTAGAGTTCTAAGGAACAAAACATATGCTCCTACATGTACGAACATCGATGCTTAATTTAGAAAATAAGATTAGGCAAATGCTTCTTTGCACCAAATGTATCGTGCAACTAAAGTGCTTTTTTACATGGTATTAGTTGTTTCTATAAAAGGTATTAGTTGGCCAATATTAGCTGCTTTCATTGAACAATATTATTGAATAGTTATGCACCAATTGCAAGTGCAACTCGTGCACCCAAGTGATACTCATAACATTAATTCCATCTACTTATTTGGGTTAGAGGACTTAAGTGCTAATATCCTTTTTCTCGTTTGTTTAGCTGCGGAGGTGTCTTCCTTATGAAAGAGACTGACTGAGTTTGTATTTCTAGCCAATAGTGCAAGGTTGAGACTGATGCGGTTGTCTGAAGCAGTTGAGAAGCTTAGACGGCAAGCTGCTGTTTGTGTTCAAACAGGAAAGGAAAATGATGCTAGGGAGTTGTTATATCAAAAGAAGAATGTAATGCAAGCCATGGAGAAATTGAAGACTCGTATTGAATTGTTTGACCAGCTGTCCAGGAAACTGCTTGAGGTATACTACTCCCTTTGTCCCAAAGAGAAAAGTGTTATATTTCTCTAATGTTCAAACTTTTGAGTTTTGGTCAACTAAATGAAGGTGCAATCTTTTATAAACCAGCATCTATTCTCACTTATGTCCCTCCTTACCAAAAAAAAAAAAAATTCTCACTTATGTCCCTCCATTTTTGTTGTTCTAACTTATTCAATCACACCTAACATGATTTGGGTTTAGTTATAAATTTATAATGCCATTATAAATATTTCAATTAAAACTAACTTTGACATTTGAAATACTACTCTTGTTTGGAATAAGAAAAGCTTTAGAAACAGATTTTTTTTTTGTTGTTGTCCAGAAAAAACAATAGAAAACTTGAATTTTGGAAAGTGCGAGAAGTATATATCTCATGTAAGAATGATTTAGGATCTGCTAGCTAATGGTCCTTCCTTGAGCAAATTCAGCTATAAGAATCTTTTGCCTCTTCTATGCCTGTGCACATATTACATATATTTGTGTACATATATACATTTACTTACTTATTATTCTTAATTTGATCCTTCTGCCCATGTGAATGTCCATTTAACTTCAGGCCATTTCCATGAAAGAGAGTCTACTAGTTGGGAATATGGCATTGGATCTTGAAGTGAACGAGGCAGCATCCCCTATCCCTGTTCGAATTGTGTCTCCAGTGGATGAAAATCCAAATAATACAGATGATAACCAGCAGGTGGATCTTAATAACCTGGAAATTAGAGAGGATCAAGAATCAAAAGTTTTAGTCGATAGTCAAGTAGACATCTATGCCCCAAATGACCAAAATAGCCCTGCGGGTCCATCAGAGGAGAAATGCTGACTGGTTTTGACAATGTCCAGGGTCTGAGGGACCCATCCACATTCGAGGACTTCATGATACACATAGATCAACAACTCAACAAAATCGAAGAAGAACTTGAGAGTTTTATTAGGTTTTCAATTATGGTTTTGGAAAATAGGGGAATGCCAGAATATTCAAAAGTGCAGCATGCTACAGAAATTCTTGAAGGTGTTTGTCGTATTAGAGAAAGGTAACCTTTAATCCGACCAAAATATTACTCAACACCTTGAATATTTTCATCTTCTTGTTATAAATAATCCACATATTTACAGAATCGCCACTATCAAGAAAACAAAATGAGTTCCCGTGAAGTGCCATTTTGATGGAAGCTGTTTCCTTCAGCTAATGGCGTGATGATGAAGGGCGATTAGCTACTCGTTTCTGCATGATTCTTGGTTACATTTCTGTGATGAAAAGAATTATGACAGACTGTCTGCCATTTCTCATTCTTATAATTTTCGATTTTATTTCTGAAATCAATTTTTTTTCCCTCTCCTCACCAGGTACATTACAATACCAAGTTGTGCAAATATATCATGAGATGCACCTCTTACGTAGCAAGATCTTGTTGTAAGTTTGCTGTATCTGTATGAGTCTTTAAATTAGAAGTTAACATTTAGGTGGTGTTAGAAATTTGCTGCTTAGTTGTAGTGTATATCTTGGTGCAGATAAGTACTTCCCCCGTCCACCAAAACTGTGCTCATTTCGTTTTGACATGTTGTACGGAAAGGTAAATTAAGTCCATTTATGAATAAAGTAACACTCATGTGAACCAGGTTCACACATGAACTCTATCACTGTTATGTGTAAAAACTATCACTGTTATGCACAAAATATTTCACTGTTTAAAAATATAAAATATTTTCTAAACAGTGATTGTTTTTGTTCATAACAGTGATAGTTTTTATACATAACAGTGAGAGTGTTTGTATGTATCAGTGATACTTATATAACCGAGTTCATAGCATGAACCAGGTCTATACAAGTTTTTGTCTTATGAATAACATAATTGATTGTGAGTAAAGTATAATGATAACTTGAGTAATTGAGTGATTGTTGGACGATGAAGATAAAAAAAATTGTGTCCATAAACGTACTCAATTTACCTTTCTGTACAACATGTCAAAACGAAATGAATACAGTTTTGATGGACTGAGGGAGTATTACTTATCATATATATTAGGTGAAGTTACCACATAACGTGCTTATAATGTTTTTAAGAGGTATAATATTTTGATGATTAGTTCATCTGTATCATTCTACCACATCATCTGTTTTCTTCTATTGCCACAGTTTTATTTTGGCTAAGTCTTGTATGCATCCAGATGCACCGTGTACTCATAGTGCATTTTAGAAATATATAACTTATTATATTGAAATATGCAATTTGTTTATACAGAACCGTACAATTATTAATATGGAAAAATAGTTGCACGGTTCAATGTAAACAAATTGCATATTTAGTATCACTAGTTGTATGTTTTTAAAATGCATTATGAATGCATGATGCACTTAGATGCACATGAAACTCAATCTTTTGTTTTTATTTGTAATTTTATTTCTAGATATAATTCGGGCTGAAGATTCTTTTCTTTTGTTTATAGTAAAAAAATGGTGCGAAATAAGCAAAGTTTATTTTGTTGGAAGATTGATGTACTAGGTTATAACCTGCAAATTACGCGGGTTGAAAATAAAAATAATATTAAATTAATAAAAAGTAAAGTAGTATAAATTAACACTTACTTTTTAAAAAGTATTAAAGTGTCGTGTTCAAGTTATATTCTGTTTCACTATAAAATCGTCTCATGTAGGTCTTAATTAAATTTCTTTAAGAGTCAACATGCTACATGATTAAAAAATATATTACATTTAATAATACATATTATTAATAGTTTAATAATAAAAATATGATTATAAGTAAATTGAACAAATCAAATTAAATAATAAAAATAGACCTTTTTCAAGTAATTAAATTGAAATATTGTTTAATTAAAGAAAAGGAGAAAATTTATAATCTCGATTCATGGGTAACATTATTCTCAATTTGAATTGGTATTTTATTTTAAGAGTTGACTTATTTGTGAAAACTTGCATTCAACGCTAAACCGATTTTTTTTTTTTTACGTACATCTTTCTTTAGTAATATAAATCACACCCTTTAGGAATATAAGTTACACCCTTCAGTTATCACTACGACACTCTTTGCTATAATATAAGTCACACCCTTCACTTTTATGAGTAATACTCTTTATAGTAAAACGTTACATCCTTTACAGTAAAAAGTCACACTCTTTAGTAATATAAGTCACACTTTTTAACCAGTTTCACCGTGTAACTTGTTCACAATATACTTAAGAGTATTTGAAATGTTTAAACAAAAATAGTATTAATCATATAATATTATATTACTTTTATCGCAAAAATTATAAATATGGTGGATTTTATTTAATTTCATCCTAAAAGAATTGTTGAAAGGTTAAAATTAATTTTAATAAATCTAATAATTCAAATTAAAAATTTAATATATATAAATATACTTAAGAGTATTTGAAATGTTTAAACAAAAATAGTATTAATCATATAATATTATATTACTTTTATCGCAAAAATTATAAATATGGTGGATTTTATTTAATTTCATCCTAAAAGAATTGTTGAAAGGTTAAGATTAATTTTAATAAATCTAATAATTCAAATTAAAAATTTAATATATATATATATATATATATATGATTATAATAGTTTTGAAAGGTAATCAATTACAATAGTTTTCTAAGATAATCAATTATAATAGTTTATTCTACCGCCGGGTATGTGGCAACATCGTTTCATCTCGTTATAGACCAGAACTGTAACCACCACAAGAGGGGGACCACCCGAAACCGCAACTCAGAACCGCAACCACCACAAAAGGGGGAACACTACCCCACCACAAGGGGAACCACTACAAAAGAGAATAAAATTTCCCTCTCCGTGTCTCGAACCCAAGACATCGGGTCTCAGGTGATTGAGCTCTAACCACTTGAATTATCCACGTTTGACAATTAAAAATTGAATATTTAAGATATTATAAATAATACATTGCATAAAAATTGAGTATTTTGAAATAAAGTGATTAGACTAATAACTAATCTATAAAAATAAAAAGAAATTAAAGAAATAAAGTGATTAGAGAGGTGGGGTTGATTAGTAGATAAGGGATGCTACACAATTAACAATATATTACATTTAATAATACATTTAATTTATAATTTTAACAATAAAAATATGATTATAAGTAAATTGAATGAATCAAATTGAATCAGTATTTGAAATATTTAATCTAAAATAAATTTAATCACGTAATTTTGTATTATTTTTTTATCACAAATATTATAAATACAATATATATATTTTTTTATTTTTCATTGTCTACGTCTTCCTTTATCCATCATTCTTTTTTGCATAAATACATTATGTTAAATATATATATATAATTTAGAATAATAAATGAATGAAAATATATGCATATAATATTTTTTTCCATTATCATCTAGTAACACATAATTGTACTTACAATAATACATATTTATTTATATAGTAACACATATTGAGAGCAAATTTTCCTATTTTATCTTTGCGTGATCTTTTTTGGAGAAATTCGTAATTTTTTAGCTTCTTCCTGTTTGACCTAATACAAAGTGAAATATTTAACACGAAAGTATCTCAACAAAAACTAGTTTGATGATTAAGGTGTAATTTTCGGTGATAATTTGATGGATTTAATGCAATTAAGCTTTTTCAATATGATAAGTAGGGTATATTGAAATTTTCATATGTTCCTCACCTCTAACCAAAGCTAACCATATTCAATTTTTAATTTGTCAAACTTATCATATTCAATTTACATTTCCAATTGTAATCAAATTTAAAATTGAAAATTAAAGATAAAATCATTAACATGATACAAAATTAGGAATGACATTAAATTTAAGTGTCAAATTTACAATAAATAAGAACCTTTCTTAAAATAGTATTTGCGTTAAAATTATGCGAATTTGATCATATGCCTGCAGGTGGACACAAACTTATATGTCCACCGCTTATGTGGCGCGCCACATATGTAAGATCCCCTTCATAATTTAATTAGTTTCTTTAATTAATTCAATCTTCTCATTTATATATATTCCATATTTTACCCAATTTTATTAATTATATTAATTTTTTTTACCCGACCTGGACTCACCCGAGTGGTTCATGGTTCACCCGGCCCGAATGGTTCATGGTTTAGGGTTCATAGTTTAGAGTTTAGGTTTATATAATAAAAAAAAATTACGCGACCCGGACCCAACCCGGCCCGAGTGGTTCATGGTTCACCCGACCCGAATGGTTCATGGTTTAAGGTTCATAGTTTAGGTTTCAGGTTTATATAATTAATGAGAAAATTGAATTAATTAAAGAAATTAATTAAATAATGATGTGACCTTGCATATGTGGCGTGCCACATAAGCGGTGGACATATAAGTTTGTGCCCACCTGCGGGCATATGATCAAAACCGTAAAATTATGATATATAAAATGTAAAAACTTGTATGCAATATTGCATATAAGTGATATGTACAATTAAGTTTTTTTTTTCTACTGGTCAGGTAGGGGACGGGTTAGGCAGATTGTTGGCGGGCTAATGACCTTTCTTCATCTTCTTTCATCGCGCAGTCACGAAAGCTGTCAGATTTCTTCTTCTTCCTCTTCTCTTCAGATTACTGGCGGATCTCACGTCTTTCTTCTTCCTCGTTCGTGCCCTAATTTTCTTTTTTGCTCCGATTATTGGATGAAATCAGGTTGTTCAATTTGAATTTTGACGTGGATTCTGAGAGAAGAAGAGACAATATTTGTGTGGTGTTTGGATTACCCATCAACACAAAGTGTGTGATGAAATTCAAATCCTTCTGCACTCTTTTCACGCTGTTCCGTAAATCTGTAATTTTGGACTGATGATTTTTTTGCGTTTGTACTGGTTTTTATTCATGTAGTAATACTCTTTTGCTCATATGGTAACACTTTTTTTGTTCATGTAGTAACACATCAAGTTGTTCTTTAAATATGTAATTTTGGATTGGGGTTTTCTTTTTGCGCTTGTACTGGTTTTGTTCATGTGGTAACACATTTTTCTTCATAGGGTAACACTTTTTGTTCATGTAGTAATATATGTTTTTTTAGTAATATGTAACACTGTTCACATATCGTCGTAATACTATGTGAATACTCATGTGTTACCATATGAACAATAATGTGTTACCTTGTGACCCATGTTACCTTATGAATATTTATGTGTTACGATATGTTTTAATACATGTTACTCCCTCCGTCCCCCACCAATCTTCACACTTGATTTTGCAAACATATTAAGAAAAAGTGGCTTGTAGTGTGTTTTGTTGACTTTTCAAAGGGATGAAGGGTGGAGATTGTGAGGATGGAGATTGTAGGGTGGAGATTGTGAGATTCTTTGTCATTTTAAGGTGTGCAAGTTGGTAAGGGATGGACGAAAAAAGAAAGTGTGCAAGTTGCTAAGGGATGGAGGGAGTACGTAAGATATGAAGTTTTTTTTTAATATAACAATGTAATAACACTTATACATAGATGTAGTTCAATAGGAATTGAACCTGTGAGGCTACGACCAAATTCATTAACAACAAACCTAAACCACTAGGCGACAAAACATATTTTATAATGATATTCTTCTATAAACACATATGCGCCCACCCAACCTACAACCCACAACCCACAACTCATGCCCGCCCTGCCCGCGCCGCCCCACCCCTGCTGACCCACAAAATTTTGGACATATACTTGTTATAGAGATGCCATTAAAAAAAAAACTGTGCAATAATATATAGCAGGATTTGTAATGAAGCAGACGAAAAAGTAAAAAAAAGAGATTTAAGCATCGAGTTATATAATACTCCATCTGATTAAAAAATAAGTAATGATTTAGGGTAGTATTTTTGCTCTAACTTATTTGATGTTTTAGACAAATTTCCACATTTTTTACGTCATTAGAGTTTACCTTCATTAATTAATTCTCTCATTCTTCATTTCTTTTATATGGTAAATCATATCTTCATACAAATCAACTTTTTTTTAATGAGAATATATATATATATAATTTCCAATTAAATATGTATTCTCAATCTCACCAACAAACTCTAAAACACCACTTATCATCGGAGGTGATATTTCTTGTGGAATATTTCACCGTGAAATATTAATTTAAATGAGAAGTAGTTGAAAATTCGTGGATCCTGCGCACACGATTTTTTTAAAAAAAATTGCGCAAAACCAAAACAGAAAAAATTGCTCCCAACCTTTGTTACTATAAATACAATTATGTGTTACTGTAAAGACAATTAAGTGTTACTACGTGATGATGAATTTTTTAAAAAAATCATTTAATGGTGTAATCTTATGAATTTTACTTAAGACAGTTGATCACATTTCAGAAGGAGAAACAGATAAAAATTAAAGGGGGAAACAAATGAAAATAAAGGGAGTGTCGTTTTTTTATATACAATAACACACATTACTCTTTATATTAACACAGATCCTTCCTTATAGTAACATATACATATACTTATAGTAACACATGGTTGCCCTAATAATAACACGGATCTTGGAGCTATTTTTGATGTCATTGCACAAATTTTATTGAAAAATCAGTTTAGCACGATTCGATTTGCATAGGATCCAAAAAAAATTTACTCTGTGTTTATACGCTTCACATTCTGACATAATGATTATACTTCACGAATTTTAGATCCGTGAAATATTTTATATAAAAGTTTGACTATATTGTGGCCAATGTTTTCATAACGGAACTTGCGACTAAACTGGATTGGGTACCGGTTGGCAGTTCAACCAATTGGACCAATCGAACCGGAGGTCCAACCGTTAAAATGATCCTTATCAATATTCTTAAAATATTCCCTATATTATATTAAAAATAAAATATATGTAGGATGATAAAAATAAGGATTAAGTTTTAAATTAATTAAAAAATTAAATAAAAATTAAATAATAACAAAAAATCGGTTTTGGCCGATTTTTTCTGGTTCATCCGTAATTTTTTTTTAAGGGTAATTGGACCGGTTACACGGTCAATTCCCTGTTTAATCGGTTGAATCAACCGGTTCAATTCGGTTATGAAAATAGTGATTGTGGCACAAAATGCATTATGTAAGATAGCCTCACACAATTTTTGGTAAAAATTAAAGGAATGTTTTATTTCCCAAAATAAGTTGACAAAAAGATACATGTATCAAAAATCTTAAATTAAATTACCCCTTTTATAGGATGGATTAGGATTAAAATTTGTACAATTCCGGGTCTGGTTACCAAATCTGAACGATATATATAAAGGGCGGTTTAAAATTTATCAATTAAATTTTTTAAATCAAAACAATCATCCAAATTTAAACCGACCACAAGACGCAAAGTGATCAGTAATTGTTGTTTTATTTAGAAGTATTTTACCAAATATAACGTTAGACATGAGACTGATTATTTATAGTCCTCAAAGCATGATCACAAACTTAATTAGTGGAATTAAGGATAAAATTTCCACTTCCCTTTCTCAGCCATACCTGAGGTGTGGGTCTCATGTGCTTTCAGATGCACCATGTAGTTATAATGCATTTTAGAATCGTGCAATTTATTATATTGAAAGATGCAATTCGTTTATATTGAACCGTATAATTATTAATATAAAAAAAAATTACACGTTTCAGTATAAATAAATTACATATTTTAATATAATAAATTGTACGATTTTAAAATGCATTATGAGTGCGGTGCATCTAAATGCATACAAGACTTAACCTACGTGAGCAGTAGTCAACCCTAAAATTTATGCAAAATTAGCTTTTACGCTGGACTCAATTTCAATTCATTTTAATGGGTAGTAAGATTTAAAGAAATTATGGAATGAAGAATATTTTAGGGTTAAGTGTGCACTATTTGCGCTGAATCATTAGTCCTATATTTATCGGATTATTATTTACGCAGTAGCTATTTGCTGTTACTTTTTACAAATGTCAGATTAGGAAGTAAGGATCAATGCTCAATTTATGGGAGAGTATCAATTGCATTTAATACATTGCAATCGATTCATGTCACCATTCCTTTTTAACATTCTATTTAATTACTTCTCCAATATATATATATATATATATACATTTATATATTTACGCTCTAAATAAAAGAAATCAAATTATATAATATTTACCTTCTATCGATAAGTTATTACACAATTCAAAATGAGATTCGTAATTCTCTTTTAAAAATAAAATGAAATAAAATAGAATGAGATACGTAAAGCTATAACATAGAAATTATCATTGAATACATACTTATTATATGTATCTAGTAAGAAAAATGGAAATATAGAATTAAAAAAAATGTCTATGATATTTAAAACATCCATTCAAGGTTTTTTGTTTGTAAGATTTTTAAATTGGCGCGCTTGCTTAATTTTGTTTTTCCAAGTTTAAAAATCATAGCTTAAGCCATGCCACAATTATAGGGGTTAATTTTAAATTCAGAAAAAGAAATTGTTGAGGGAAATTAAATAAATAGATTATTCCCGACTCTCTCTACAAGCTCGAGCTTTTAGATGAGACGGAATTCTCTAATGGTATCAGAGCCCAGGTTGTGGGTTCGATTCCCGTGGAAGCACTCCACCCATTAAAATTGTCCACTCTGTTGGGCCTCCTCTCTAGAGAGCAGAGACAATGATTCGGCCCACGAGTGAGGGGGAATGTTGAGGGAAATTAAATAAATAGATTATTCCCGACCCTCTCTACAAGCTCGAGCTTTTAGATGAGACGGAATTCTCTCAGAAATTAACTAAAATATTCCTGTTAATAGAAATGGAATTCTTTCTAGTCAACTCACGAAATTAATTATACCTTTAATCAAGGAATTCAATTCACGAAATTAGAAGGCGGATTCACCGTTTCACACTTCACATAAAACATAACAATAACAAATTGAAAATAATAAAGACAAAAATTAAAATCAATCTACATAATTTGTAAAAATGGAAATTTAGAGAAAATCAATTATTTGGCACCCATCCATTTCCCTATATAATTATCCACCAAGAACATTGAATTCCATCAGTATAAATTTGCAGGAGAAAAAATATTAAAAAATGTCGACAAAATTTTCCATTAGAATTGCTATAGTTCATGTTTTGTTCTTGTCAATTGCAGTTGTTAATTGCACTCGTTTACGTTCAAGATCCTTCAATGTCAGAAAGTATGGTGCAGTTTCTAATCTATACACAGATAATAGCCAGGTAAGTGTGACACAAAAAAAAAAATCTAAGTCTCATGTTATCATATTCTCTTTTTATGAAATTTAATGCCTTGGAATTTTTTTTTTATTTTTAGTCCATAGGAGTTTAATTTGCCTCACGAAACTGGTTGTTTTTTCACCAATTTTTTTGCCCCCCTAGCAATTTTTCATCCAAAATTAATAGATATTGATGATATTTTAAAAAAGTTTGTCAATTTTAGTCTCATATGAATTTTGATCTTTTTAGTCGGAATCTGATTCTGTCAAATATTTAACAATCCTGCACTAAAATAGAAATAAAAAAGATATGGGACTAGTATTGCAATATTGTAGGTATATTTGGACTTTTGAATATATGTACAAAATATTTGAATATATGTAGGTATATTTACACTTTTGCGTACAACTATATCAATATATGCAATTTTATTTGTATCTATTAGTAATTTGCATAAAAAAATTATACCTATTAATAATATCCTAGGTTTATTAAACTATTTTTTTTTTTTTGTAACAAAATTGTGATGAATTTTGTTATAGGCATTTCTGAAGGCATGGAAAGATGCATGTGAATATGAAGGAAGAAGTAGGGTTGTGGTCCCAAAAGGTGTATACAAGGTGAAAACGGCGTCGTTCGAGGGGCCATGCAACAGGTCAACCGGTTTCGTGATACGCGGCGTTTTGAAGGCTCCGACGAATCCCAGCGAATTCTCGTCCAACACGTGGATCGCTTTCCGGTACATCGACCGGCTGACGGTTTCCGGCGGCGGTTATTTGGACGGACAAGGCGCCGCTGCATGGAAATATAACAATTGTCTGAATAATCCTAATTGCATGCAACTCCCTGCTGTAAGTTATTATTATAAGTTATATAGTATGATTTATTTTGTGATTTTGTTTATTCTAATTTCAATTTTGAAATGACATATAGTTATTGTGATTTGTTGTCTGGGATTTGATTCGTCATTTAGAGGAATTTGGCATAAAATTTTGCGGATATTCTTGATTTTTTAGGAAAATGTATCTAACTATATTTTTAAAAGATTGATCAATGTATATACACAATATTAGATTAGATATAGCACATATGTACATAAATTTATAGTATATTGTGTGTAGAATATTTTAGTGAATATAAATGACTATTTTTCAGTGTTACAAGGAAGTCACAGATTTTGTCAAATATTTTGTCTGTTCAATTTCATTAATTTTTTTCTTCAAATTTTCTATTATTTAGAATTAAAAACAGTGTCATTTACTGATATATTTATCCATGACATATTTTCTTGAAGAAATTCACAGTTACGAGAACTCACAGATCCAGTAAACTTCCTTATCTCTTGAATCTGGTCAAAGAATATTCATGATGCAATTAAATTAAATTAATAAAACTGTCCATATCCCTCCTTCATAATTATTTTTCATTCTTTATAAAATTTACTTTTACACAAACTTGGCAGTTACTAATAAATTCACCCTTTAAACAAGAAATTTAATTAATTACCTGAAGTTGCCATGTTTTTTTTAATTGGACAAATGGTCACTCAAACTCATGACTTGAACTATATATTCCATTTTGCTGATCAGTTTCCATGTAATTGAATGTTGCAGACACTGAGATTCGATTTTGTGACAAATGCAAGAATCCACCATTTGAAATCAATCAACAGCAAGAACACACATTTCAACATATTTGCCTGCAAAAACATGAGCTTATACAACATCAGGCTCACTGCACCGGAGGACAGCCCCAACACAGATGGCATAAAGATGGGGCAATCAACCAACATCAAGATTTCAAACTCTGTGATCAGCACCGGCGACGACTGCATTGCCATGCTCACTGGCAGCGAAAACATCGACATCTCCGGTGTTAGTTGTGGGCCCGGCCACGGCATCAGTATCGGAAGCCTTGGCAAAAGCCGTGATAGCGAACATGTGTCAGGGATACATGTCCGGAACTGCACTTTCACGCGCACGGATAATGGTGTCAGGATCAAGACGTGGGGGACGTCGTCTGCCCGAAGTTTGGCGTCGAATATTACGTTTCAGGATATTGTGATGAAGTATGTGCAGAACCCTATTGTCATTGATCAACAGTATTGTCCAATACCACATTGCCTAAGTGTAAGAACCTTGAAATTCTTCCATTTTGATACGGTATTAGTTGGTCTCACTAAACAGTATTAGTTCTCTCACTGAACAGTATTAGTTGGTCTCACTGAACATGACTCTTCCATTTTGATACAGTACTGAACAGTATTAGTTGTCCTCACTGCCCTTTTGACCTTTGTTTATGTTATTGATCACAGGGTCACTCTTCGGTGCAAATACAGGATGTTCTGTTCAAGAACATATGGGGGATATCAAGCACAAAAGTTGCAGTAAAAATAGTATGCAGTGGACTTCTTCCTTGCAAGGATGTTAAATTAATCGACATCAGCTTAGCGTACAGGGGCCGTGGCGGAGCAGCAACAGCCGTGTGCACTAACGTGTGGGGAAAATCGTACGGGAGACAGATGCCTCATGGATGTGTATAGCTTTTTTCTTTCATTTCTTCTTTTCCATAATAGGACACTGCATAGGGTAGATTTTGCGTCCTAGTTTGCAGATAGCCATCAAGTATTTTAAGTGTGTGCATGCATGGGGTTTATAAGTTTCCTTCTGTTATGATCTTTTGAGGTGTTTTACAGACAATCTTTCTACGGTTTTGATAATAATGATACGAAGATCATCTTCGAACTGAAAACTGCAGAAAACAAGTATAATGTTTTGATTATATCATTAATTCCAATAATTCAAGCATGATTTGCTGTTCATTGAAACAAACTAGTACTGTTAAGTGAAAACAACTAAGACCAACTAATACCCATAAGTTATACAACTAATACTATTTAGCATCCCAAGCGTAATATATTATGATCATAAATTCCAATAGTTCAAGCATGATTTGCTGTTTATTGAAACAAACGTGTATTGTTCAGTGAAAACTGAAAACAACTAATATGAACCAACTAATACCCATCAGTTATACAACTAATACCTTACAAAAATATACTTTAGGGGTTCACAGTATTACTGTTGCATAGAAATATTTTCCTTCAAGCCCCTATAGACATCTGCATCTGAGAATGCCAATTCCCTCCAGCTAAAAACTCGTGAATTTCGCCATTCACTTCGATCGAACTACACCCCGGTTGTTTGTCGATCTTCTTCATCTTAATCCTTTCCTCCAACGCTTTCTTGAAATCTCCGGAGGCTGAATAAACATTCGACATCAGAACATGAGCACTCGTTTCATTAGGATTCGATAATAACAAGTTTTGTGATGCCCATTCAGCAACATCAACGTTCCGATGATAACTACAAGCTGATAAAAGTGATCCCCATATAACGGCATCAGGGCTCATTGGCATACTCTTTATAAGCTCTTCTGCTTCTTCGATAAGTCCCGCTCGCCCCAACACATCAACCATACAACCATAATGCTCGATTCTTGGTTCTATTCCGTACGTTTCTTTCATCTTTTCGAGGTACTTTCTAGCTTTATCAACTTGACATGAATGATTCGAAGCCGTGAGAACACCGATGAAACTCACGCAATCAGGCCTAAGATTCGAAGATTCAAGCTCTGAGAACAACTCAAACGCTTCTTCTTCGAATCCGTTCGTTGCTAACCCTATCATCATCGAGTTCCAACAAGAGAGCCCCTTTCGTGGGGAACTATCGAAAACTTGCATTGCATTTTCGATATCTCCACACTTGCAATACATGTCAACGACGGCCGTGACAACAATCACATTGAGTTCAATATCATCATTCCTCTTTATATACTCATGAATCCATTTCCCTTGCTCCAGAGCCCCTAATTTAGCGCAAGCGTTCATCGTGCTAACGAGCGTGAACTCACTCGGCCTAATCCCCCTCCCCTGCATTTCATGGAACACATCCAGCGCCTCAATCCACCTCCCATTTCTCACAAATCCACTAATCATAGTATTCCAAGACACCTCATTTCTAAAAGGCATTTCACAAAACAACCTCCAAGATTCCTCCACATTCCCACACTTGGCACACCCCATAACCATCGAGTTCCAAGCGACAACATCTGAGTCACGCATTTCATCAAACAGTTTCCGCGCATTGCCCAAAAGCCCGCAATTAGCATACATGTGAATAACAGAGTTTCGTATAAAGGGATCGAATTCCAAACCCAGTTTAATAATCCTCCCATGAAGCTGGGCTCCATTTTTCACCACCCCAAGATGAGTATACACCTTGAAAACAGAGGGGTATGTGAGATTTCCGGGCCGAACCGTTTGGCCCGACAGCATTTGAATAAAGAGCAATATGGCAACATGAGGGGATGAACTCTGGCAGAACCCTCGGATTATGGTATTCCATGTGAAAAGATTGGGCCTTTCAACCCGATTGAAGATTGAGAGCGCGTAATCGAGGTCTCGGGCCGGGCCCCTTGATAAACGGGCCAAGACCCGGTTAATGGATACGGTGTGTTGGGCTAGGCCCGTTTTGACGAGCAGAGCATGAATTTTTCTGGGGTCTTTGATTTTGTGGGAATCGGTGGTTTGGTTTGAGATAAACTTTGAGATAGGGGTTGAAGGTGGATTGTAGGAGCAAAAACATGGTGGCATTCGTGTTTTGATTGTTAATATATTGTTTTTTTTCTTTCTAATAATGGATTTGTGACAGAGAGAGATGATTATGGAATGTTGAAAGGTTAGGGATGATTAATTCTTACCGTCAATGCATGGCTTCGTAGCATGATTCTTGGAGTTCTGTGTGTGTGTGTGTGTGTGTGTGTTTAAGCTTTTTGGCAATGGTGTTTTGAGTGGCGTTAGCCTCAATCTGTGGTATTGGATAAGGTGCTTTGGTGCATGTGTTTGTGTGTGGGTAAGATTTTGAAAAATTTGACCACGGGATTGGCACGTGGAACTTCTTTTATGTACCGTACTTGATCAATTTTGAGACGGAACGAGAATGATCTTTTTGTAAATTTATGTATACACGCTGTCATTGTTGATTTTAAACGGTGAATAACACTACGTATACATAATATTAATATTTGAAAAAAAAAAAAAAAAAAAACTAAGTTCATATAATTTTTTGTTGTGCGTCTTGATATTTCATCTTGCATTTTACGATTTTAAATGCTTTTGATGTGTTTGGTTAAAAATAATTTTACTAAACATCATCTATTTATTATTATATGTGATTTTTTTTAATAATATATAAAGTTTTAATCACTTTTCCAAAGAAAACAATTGAAAACACCCTTTCATTTTATGTTCATTGATCTAGAGCTATTTTTTTACTTTACGTAAATATTTCTCGTGTCTAGTTAAGCAATCAGTTTTCTCTAGGTATGATTTTACTCATTTGGTAATTTAAATGTGAAGGTGTTTGAGGGTTTAATATCTACAGACCATATTTGAAATTAAGGTAGCAGAAGATGTTAGGCCATGTTTGTTTTAGGATGTAGAGATTTGTATTGGGGCTAAGCTTCCCCCATCCCGGCCATTTTTCAAATTTATACATTCAATCTTTCATTCAAATACACATTCATTCATATTATACACATACACCCTAAAACTATCACAACACTATTTTTCTTACATTCACTCATTGTTTTTATACTTTTCTTACAAGAATTCATTATCTCTCATACTTTTTATACACTTTTCTTTCATATAATCATTAACTAAAAATAATAAAATAATACATCATCACCATTAAAAAATATTGATTTGAAATAAAACTTCATTCACCCCTACCACATCCAATACAAAACAAATAAAGATTACTATCATAAGATTTGTCCCATCCACCTTTTTTTTCTCATCAGGATTTGCCTCATTTACCTCAAACCAAAAACAAACATGGCCTTAGAGTCCATGTGTGACTAACACCAGGACAGATCTTTACATGAGGCCAACGAATCAATCGATTTAGATCCCAAAATTTTTCAAGTTTTTAGTTGTCTATTTCTCGTAATATACGTTATACACATATATATGTATATATTCTTTTTTCAATTTAGTTTATTGGTAAATTCTTTTTCAGTATATGTCACCCACGGAATTCGAGTTCTCTTAGTTACAAAATTTTAAAACTTTTATTTTTTTATTAACAAAATAAAAGTTTAAAAAAAAATTATGATAGAATCAACATAAACACTTTTCTTTTTCCTCTATTTTTAATCACATTCACATTTTATAAAATTCTGATTTACATAGTTAAAAAAATATGAAGTGATGGGTTTTGTTCAGTTTAGAGAGCTTGCGAAGTACAGATGCTAAAGCTTGTTGAGGTCTAATAAGAATTTTAAAAAATTTCCGACACAAATGATTTTTTTCTCGATATTGAAGCCTATGATTTATTTTTGGAGTTATAATTTTTTAAGTTATCTTTAAAAAGAAGAAACAAAGTTTGCAATTGATGTAGTGGATTATGGATGAATATTTTTCAAATATTTACATTACTTATAAGATCTTATTGACGATATCGATTACATTAGCAAATGCAGAAATAAGTTTTTCAAAGTGAAGTTCATTAAAATTTACCTTCGATCAACAATCTCATAGGAAAGATGGTATGTGCTAGCTATGCAATCAATTGAAAAAAGAATTATTGAGGAACTTGACTTTTTAAACTTGATTAATATTTTTTATGCTTAAACTGTTAGAAGAGTGTATTTATATAATTACTTGTAACATAATTGTGTATTATTTGAAGTGCATTTTTTAATGTTTTAAAACTTAATTTATGTTATCCTTCATTTAGAATATAATAAGAAATGTCGGGGAAGGGGGCCATTCTAAAATTCGATTCTGGCCTAAATATTACTAGGATCGGCCCTGATTAACACCTGCCACCATTGAGTTTGCATGATGCCTATTGATTGGATCTCGGACATCGTAATAGGGCACATTAGGCGAACCAACGTGACTTAAAATATGCATAAGGAAAAAGACATTGCCTTGAGCTCCATCTCAGTTCGAATATTGCTAGATGAGGTGACTTGATTACCAGTTTGACCTCCGAATTAGTTTGAAGCTCAACTTAAAGGACAACCGTAAATGGTGGTCCTTGCCATATCGAGCAAACAGGGTTATTGAATTAACGTGACCACACTCCACCGACTGGACTTGCTACTGCTTTCTTCTGCGTTTACTTAATGAAATTAATTCTATATGTTCTAAAAATTTTTTCTAAGATCTTTATTTCAATTATCCTCCCAGGTCGGTCCTAAATTAAATTAAATTAAAATTATATTTTTTGGGCTCGATGGTTTTTAACACTAGTGCACAAACTCATCATCTAACTTTTACGCAAAATAAATAATATTTTTCTTTAAACAAGTCCCCGTCCTCTAAACAAGTAATATTTTTTTCATTTAATCGGAAATGAGCTAAACAAATAAACTTGTCTATTTAAACAAGCCTTTTCATCTAAATAAGCCTGATTTTTTAAACAAGGATCTAAAAAGTAATATTTAAACAAGACCTTTTTGATGAGAAGGATTTAATACTTTTCTTTTTGTAATAATACTTTTCATCTAAATAATTTTAACCGAATGAATTAATTGACGGACATTAAATAATGATTGATAGTGATACAAGTCGTGTACTGTGCACGATTGAGTTAATCTCATTATATAAGAATATTAAAAATCTCCGAATTTAAAAAAATAAAATATTTGAATTGTACATAAAAAAAGAATTTCAAAAACAAAAAATAAAAACAAAAAATGTATTTTACAAAAATAATGATAGGAAAGAGCCGGGTCGTGCGGTTGATAAGATTGGGCATAGGCGGGACGTGTAGTGGATACGATGGGACTTAGGCGGGACGTGTAACTGAGCTCCATCTCAGTTCGATTCAGGCACTTGATTACCAGTACGCATCATAGTTTTTGACAACGTAAACAGGCTTCGACCGTTTTAATCCACCGACTTTTTTTAAATTTCGTTATTTGTATGTGGTCTCAACATGGGCCATAACCATTTATTTTTATATGGCATGTATGTAGTATAATAGAATGTCTGGTGTACGAAGAAAGAAGGAGGCAAAGCCGACACCGATTTAGCAGCCCCTTGACTTCCAACGCTTGTGTCCAAAGAAAGGCAACCTGCCCGCTTGGGAAAGCAAGTATTAGGTATTTAATTCAAAGGTATTAGTTGAAATTAATTGAAAGTATTAGGTGTTTAATTCAAAAGTATTATTTTGAATTAATTGAAAAGTATTAGTTGTTTAGGTTGAAAGTATTAGGTGTTTAATTCAAAAATATTATTTATTTAGATTTAAATGTATTAGTTGTTTCATTGAAAACTATTTATTGTTAGTATAATTTATAAAGAAAGAAATTAAAAATTTATAAAGAAAAAAATTAGAAATTTACATATACCTTGCAATTTATGAAAATCGAACTAACTTATATGTAATATAAAGAAAGAAATTAGAAATTTACATATACCTTAATGAAAATTAAATTTTAATAATATATTTTTAAATATTAAGTGTTAAAAAAATTAATAAGTTATAATCTTATTAATTTTATAAAGAACGAAATTATATGTATTATTATGTTTGAATAATATATTAATAAATATTAAGTTAAAAATATAAAATTTAATAAGTTATACTATTATTAAATTATAACTTTGTTATAATCATGTGATAATATTATTAAATTATAATTTTGTAATTATAATTTTCACAATTAATATATTTATTTTTATTATAAAGTTATTCATTTAAGTAAAATACATTTTGATAATTTAAAAATAATAGTTTAACAACAACTTATAATAATAGACAATTTAATTGATATTTCATGTGCATCGGTGTTCAAACATTAAGCACAAATTTGATACAACCTTAATTACTAAAAAAGAAAATACATGAAATTTAAATGTCTTTTGGGCGTTTCTCCATCCTTGACGCATGAATGTTGCACAAGCCCTGAAGAATGTTATTCTGAAATCAGCTGGATCTTCATTAATCTTGAATTTACCCTGTAATAAAAATAATAAAGATTTTTATTGAAATATGTAGTTTTACAAAATAATAATATGTGTAAAATACAATTGTGATTAAACTTACTACGGATATAGTCCACATGTATTCCCGGCACTCGGATGGAACCATGGGCCAATTTATCCATTTTTTGTCAAAATACTTGCAGCATAAGTGACGAACCACATTATTTACACATTATCCAAAGAGTGCGACAAAACTGTCATGTCCAAGTAGTTATTTATATTAAGAATGATGATGTAAGAGTAATTCTTAATTTCAAACATGTTAATATTTTAAAAAATTAGACCACCTCCCCGTATCTTTGTCCAACCACAGCAACGACGACAATGGCATTTCCTGATTATCTCCACTGTTGACATTTTCTAACTTAATTTTTTGTGCGCTCATCTATTCATTTGCGTAAAACGGATAGTTTAGTTTACATAGGTATACATAAATAATTTATTATTACTGATTTTCAAATAAAAAAAAAAAAAATTAAAATGTGTGAAGAGGGATTAAGTTTCAATGATTTTTCATCGTTATTCATTCATGTTGATGGATTATCAAGTGACCAATTTATGAAACACATATAATAGTGAACAATAGATAAAATTTCAATAATAATTCATCTTAATTAATCATTCATCCAACAAACAAACATTACAAAAAAATTATGGACTATTCATTGTTATTGTCAGTAGGGTTGTTAGGTTGAGGTGGGTATCCGGGCCAAATGAACCAAGAGTCATGTATTGGTTGTACGAATTGATGTGGCTTACACCTTTCTTGTGGTCCAAACCACTGCTCCAAAGACATTTGATGATTAATACCATAGCCTCCCGTGCCAAGTTGTTGGCAAATCATGTTAGAACCCTCACAGACATAATTAGGAGCATTTACATCCTCATGAACTTGTTGGCGAAACGAGAGTGCCATTTCTCGCGCCAGTTGCAACCTATGTTGCACAGTAGCATGCATGCCACCGACATCAACACCTTCACCATGTGCTGGGTTGTGCACCTTTGGGTGTGTGATTTTTTCATACCATTCATCATAACTCGGTGTGATGTGATGCGCTTGTAAAGCTAGTTCACCGAGGTTCCCTAGCCCTACATTGTGGTATTGCAACTGATTCCAGATTGCATCCGACCACCCATACACCTTCTTGTAAGAATTTGGCCTCCAACTTAATTGTTTCGACCCAGTTTTAAATTAATTTCGGCCCAAAAATTTAAATTTCGGCCTAAAATTAAAAATAAATAAAAAATAAATGCCCAGTCGTGTGGTACAGACGATCGGGCTTGAGCGGTGCGCAGGGTGCAGACGACTGGGCACGCACGCGTTGTACTGATTACACGACAGGGCAACAACCTCGTTTTCTACGCACAACATGCTTCGAATCGTCCACTCACGTCATTTTCTCCAGCTTTATTTCCCATCCTCCTCAGCCTTTTAATTTTCTTTCGCGTGTTAATTGAGATAAATAGTTCACACCTTGTAACAAGCTAATTATTCTATATAAAACAAACGAAATCGAGACCCATTTATATAACTTCACCACAAGCAATTTCAGATTTTATATCTTCAAAAGCAATTCAATATAAAATGAGTTCTTATTATGATGATGATTCTGATAATGAATATGAGCATGTCACGAATGATTTTTTTACTCCCGATGAGGGTTTAAAAGGAAAAGAAGGAGTTAAATCATATGTTCAGTTCATTGCGGGTACGAGAAACATTACCTTAGCCATTCGTGATTCTAATCAAGATATGATAAGGTTTGTATGTAGTCATGGTGGAAAGTATAGAAAACAAAAAACCACGAATGAAAGAAAAACAAAAACACAACCAAATTCGTGTGGTTTTTGTATAGTTGCCAGGGTTTTTAATCCCAACCAGGATATTTGGTACATTGATGTTTTGAAGGGGACACACAATCATGCATTCTCGGATCTTGCAGAGGGTTCGAGACTGGGTCAAATATCACCCGACGAATATAAACAGATGCAACTGCAAGAAGCGATGCACGTCAGTCCAAGCAACATATGTGCCTATTTAAAGAGAGTCAATCCCAATAATAAAACGGATGCAAAAAAAAGTGCACAATGCCCTCACCAAAGTAAGGTGTGAAAAGCGGGATGGACGTACCTCTACGAAAAACTTCATCCACCAACTGCGAGAGCGGAATTACATGTAAAAATATAAGCACACTTTATATATTTCAATTTGCGGTAAAATTTTTCGGTTATGTGTATGCATGGGAAGGAATAATATAAATATATTGATGTTATGCTGCAAAGTATTATGTGCTCACTTATAAAGTATTAGTTGTTATGTGTAAGGTATTAATTAAAATAGTAATATTTATGAATTTAGAGCTCATGTATATAATTAATTCTCTAAATAACTTTCTACTATAAACTACATGATGACATTGCTATAACATTACTTAATGACATTGCATGGCTTGGGAAATTAAATGAAGAAAATAGTCCCTTATGAATTTTATACGCATATTTAATTTAGGATTATTAGTATGAAAAAGTCTTGTATGCATCCAGGTACACTGTGTGCACTCATAGTGCATTTTAGAATCGTGCAATTTGTTATATTGAAAATTGCAACTCTTTTACACTGAACAGTGCAACAATTAATATAAAAATAGTTGCATGATCCAGTGTAAACAAGTTGCACTTTTTAGTACAGCAAGTTGAACGATTTTAAAATGCACTATGAGTGCACAGTGCACCTGGGTGTAGATGAGACCCACTCTATTAGTATATATTTTTAGTAAATTGGTTTATATTACGAATTAGTAATTGGTTTGTATTACGAATTGTTAATTTACGTGGCCTTATGAAATTAGGTACCAATTTCGAACCGTGGATGATACTAACGAGCTACAAGATATTGTGTTCAGCCATCCAAATTCATATTCAATGTTGAACACGTATCCGCAAGTACTCATCATTGATACGACGTACAAAACGACTGTGTACGATATACCGTTACTTGAAGCGGTTGGGGCAACAAGCACGGACAAGATTTCACGATTGCATACGCATATATGAGTCGTGAAATGCAAGAACACTTCGAATATGTCTTTAGATTTATCCGGGGACTATATGAGAGTGTTACACCATATGTCGTTGTTACGGACAGGGCTCTCGCGATGATGAATGCGGTCGATGAAATTTTTTCCAGAATCGCAAAAACATTTATGCAGGTTCCACATAGAGCAATGTGTTATAGCCCGTGCTATAAAACAACCAGGATTCAATGAAAAGTACGCTAAAATTTTAAATTTAACTGGAATTATGCAATTGAGGCGGCCACACTTGAAGAATTCCAATTTAGGTGGGAGGAATTAAATGAGAAGTACGAGAATTCTAAGGGACTGGTTAGGTATTGTGAAAAAACGTGGCTTCAATGCTACACTACGAAAACTACACGACAAACAGGTAATTGTACAATCTTTTCAGTTTTTAGTTTAGCTATTATATTTAATTTTGCCATAACTAAAACTATTTATCATAACTAAAACTATTTAAAATTTTACAAATTTTTAAGTTTTTAAATATATCTGCTTTAATGATTAATGTAGGGCTGAACAAGAGCATCACAGGGTAAAAAAAAACCTTGACACCGGCCTTCACCAATTTAACACTGTCTTCTTCCAGCTTCATTAGGTCATGAAGTTGCAAATATGTGAGATAAAAAAACAAGCGAGGTTTGACGCCAACAAGACAAGGACCGATTTGTTAGATAACAAATTCTTCGAACAACTAGTGCGCAAAATCACGTTTAAGGCGTTCGACCTTATTTTCGAAGTAATGGATAAAGATCTAGGTGAAAACAGCTGCATGCATTATCTTAGGAGAACACATGGTCTTCCGTGCTACTGCGAGCTTTCCTGGTACATGAAAAACAACTATAATATCCCTATAGACTGTATTGATATGTATTGGAAAATATTGGATATAGATTTTTCACGTATTACTACCACAGGAAGAGATGATGACGGTGGTGGTAATACGAGGAGAAAATTATTCGAAGACACGAAGACATTCTTCCACCTCCGATTCTGAAAAAAAAATAAAGCCTGGAAGCAGTGATCGTGAACCTTCAGGCTGGGAGAAAGTGTTTAAGTTTGTAGGAATAAAGTCTTCTAAAAAACAAAATGGCAAGGGGAGAGTAGCGGGAACTAACGCAAATCAGGATATTCCACCAGAACCTCGCAGAAATAGCACATCCAACGGGTGTAAGATGAGCTATACGCAAGAGAGTCATGGTCGGATGAGCTTTACCGACCAAAATTCCCCAAAAACTCCAACTTCAAAACCCCGAGGTCCCCAACATCTGCATTTTCGCCTTTCGCAAGAGTAGAGCTAGCAAAAGTAGGACTTATTTTCAGAATAGTCTTAACTCACTGTTGCCATTGAAAGGTTCTCCGGTGGAGGAAGACTTTCCTCCCTTTATGAGAGAATATATTCAATCGTACACAGATGTGGTTGGAGACGGAAATTGCGGATTTAGAATTGTTGCATTAGCAATCTACGAAACCGAAGACGCTGGCTTAGGGTACGAATGGATATGCTATTTGAACTCAGCAAAAGAACAAATTTATACAATGTTGTTATAGGTGGTCTTACAACCATGTCCGACTTGGAGAAAAATCAGTCTCACTTCGATGGTCCAGCGGAGATAGATAAATGGTTTTCATTACCTGAATGTGGATACTTGGTTGCAACATTTTATAATGTTTTCGTAATGTCATTCGGTGACACTGATGAATATTTATGTCTTCCCGTTGCCTTGGATGATTGTCGACCACCTCCGACCGCGAAGGTGGTGTTAGGGAACGTGTACAACCATTCACATTGGATATTGGTAAGAAAAAATATTTGTTGTTTTATTATTTTTTTATAATATATTTTAACCCTTAATTATAACTAAAAAAAATTAACTTTAATTTCAGTTACAAATGACATCTGAGGATCATCCAGTACCGTCATTCTTTCCATCATGGCTCAACTACCATCACCCAACTGCTATGCTTTACATTTTCAATTTACAAGTAGAATAAAACTATACAATGCATTATTCAACCAGGATGCACCGCGACGTGCAACTAACTATAAGGCTAAAAAAAATTGAGGCTAATATATCATTTTTTTAATATTTTATTTTAGTTTTTCTAGCACCACGTCGTTTTATATACCATTTATTTAATATTTAATTATGATTTTTTTTCACTAATTTGCTTAATTGTTATTTGTTAGATCATTCATTACTTATTTGTTGTACTTCACCATTAGTGTTAACATTACAAATATATTCAAATTATTTAATAAGATTTCAATAATTATTTTTAAAAATATTACGCTGAAACTAAAACAATACTTTTATAAATTACACTGACTTAATATTTTTAATTAAAAAATTCGAAATTAATTATTATATATAAATTAATTATTTAAGCCTCAATCTCGAAAACGGGCCGGGCAAAATCCATCGAGATGACTTTCAAACCTTATACTTTTAAAACAAAATTATTAAATGAAACACCTAATACTGTTCAATGAAATAACTTATACTTTTCAATTATATAGCTAATACTTATCAAACATAATTATTATTAAGAACTAAATTTTACACTTTTCAAACATATTATAACTTATTAATTTTTTTATTATTATTAAGAACTAAACTTTTAAATTGTTTGGGGTCATTTCAAACTTGATAAATAAATGGGCTGTAGAAAAAATAAATGGGTTGCTACCTAAAATTATTAAAAGCATTTAAAAAATATAAATGGGCTGGATGGGCTTAATTTCAACAAAAGACTCAATCTTCTCTACCGTTTCATCATACGCCAGGTTCACAGTCAAATTAAAAAATAAATAATAAGCCCAGTCGTGTCACAGGAACGACTGGTCATTAACCAGGCGTCTGACACACACGACGCGGAAATGTCTCCTCGTCTGACAGAGACGATGCAGAAAGGCCCCGTCGTCTGCACCCTGCGATAGGCATGAGCCTCGTCGTCTACACTCTACGACGCGGAAAGACCTCCTCGTCTGACGAACACGACCGGCCATACTCGTATCCCATCATTCTGTTAAAATGTGCATATAACATTTCTAGAGGCCCATGCACTATCAAAGTCAGATCCATCAACGTTACAATAATGAGCATCCTAGCTAGCTAGCCATCATTGAATAACGACTAATCTTACTATATAAAAGGGGACATATTTCCTTATTGTAATAAGTTGGAATCTAAGTGGAAAAAAAAAAAACAAGAGTTCTTAAGTTTTTGTTATCTACTAAGCATTCAATAACATTTATTCTTGAATATTTGTCATTTATATTTGTTTGTCAATTGTTAGTTAAACCATAAATTAGCTACATAAATCCATAGTTAATGGTCCAGTTATTGTCTATATATCAATATGAATTTTCTAAAATAATATAAAGTGAAAATTACTTAGACAAAACAACAGAGGAGATGTTACATGAAGTGTTATAATTGTTGGGGTTATACGTGAAACTATGTTTTTACTTTGTATAACATATTGAATTTATCACTTATTTACTGAGAATAAATCTTTTTTCACTGTTGCTTTAAATATGAATGAATTTTATTTATTTATTGCAAACCGTTCAATATTAGTACATATTGCATTGTAGTTAATGTGGTGATACCCGATCACAGAAGATCACATTAACAGTTCCTTGTAAATAAGTACATCCTTCACAACCTGGATGAAATTGAACACTCCATTGGTAGAGGTGGATGTGTAAAGCTCAGAGTGACTTGTCTTGACCAAGAGATTACACTAGTACATTGTAATGCGCTGAAGTGGGCCTACAGAGAGGATAAATTCTTCCGCACTGACTTATGGGATGAAGAATTAGACCTCAGTGGTTGTTGATTTCTTAATCTTTGTCACTTAAATAGGATTGTGTGTAATTAATATTTATTGCTTTGATCTATGTTGGGTTTAGAATCAGAGAGCGATTCTATACTTTGTGTTTTGAGCAATATTATTAATTACAAGACAATTGCTAAGATTTAATACAAAGAAATGTGTGCAAGAAAAATCTTGTTTGATTTGTCCCCTTGGTGGGCTCAGAAATTTTATCATATCAAATCATGCATGTGGATTAAGTTTTGATATGGATAATAATGTTGAGCTATCTTTATTCCAATGAATAAGATATTAATTAATATAAAGATTTTCAGTGGCTTAATTAATTAATGGATAAAATAATTTTAAACATGGAAAATAATAAATGGGAGTCATATTATCGTAATATGGGTTAAGATGGATAGTGCAATATTAATTTTATAGTTGAATAAATTAATATTAATTGACTGAATAATATTGTGGCTCAATATTGGAATTCAGAACCCATTGGGAGATTCAATCTTAATTCTCCTAAATGTCCCTCAAGTAACTCAACATGAGTCCATTAATGAAAATGTGATTAAAATAAAAGAGATAATTATTGCTCTAATTTTTCTAATTAATTTTGAAAAATATGAATAAAAGAAAGAAAATATTTTCTTGGAAAATTTTTATGGAAGATAAGTATCTCATAAATTCAAGAATCTTTGACTTTGACTTTTATTTCCTATTTTTTTCGAAAATAATGATATTATAAGGAATGAGATTTTTGTGAAAAATTATTTATGGGAAAAAGAATATATTGAATATATTCAAGATTACTTCTTGCACAAGAATTAAAGATCTTCCCATATCTATTTTCTAGGCCAAAAATTCGCCCCCTTATATTATAAATAGGGGATGATTTTTTCATCCCCAACACAATTCCAGTCTTGAAAAAATTAGAAATCCACAAAGGTGGTGCAATATTTTTTATTTATTCCTTTGTTAAATTGTTCATGAGTATCTTCCACCGGATAACGAGCAAGGACTTAGGATATACTTGAGAAGGCATTTGGGTTAATCCATCGTCTCAACGGTTGTCTCTTCAAGGGTAAGAATTCATGTAAACTTCTACATTCCGCATGTTAGGATTTTACGTGAATTTATTTGTACGCATGTATGTTGTTGATATTTGCTATTTGAATTAATAGGTTAATTCATGCTAGTAGTAAATTATTTATTTAAATTTGTATTTAAATTACACCTCGAATACAGATCTGGGCAAAACGTTCCCCAACAATATATTCCTAGTAAGATTCAAAACAAGTTTATATTTTTTTCTCTGAAAGTTTGTGATTCAAATTATGAAATGATCTTCTATTCGTAGGCCGAAAATCCTTACTTATTACTCAAATAACTCTAAGATCTTCACCTGTAAAATAGTGAGATAGTGAGAGGAAAAATGTGTTTTGCTCTCACTCACATGCACTCTTAGAGCTCCCCGGGGGGTTTGTTTGTCTGAAAATTAAAAAAATTCCCCCTCGAACAAAGGATCTCTAAATCTTTAGTTGATCTGTCGATCCGTTTATTGGAGTTATATACTTTCTAAATGACTCGCCTTACAAAAGTGATCTAACTTTATATATGACACTTGGAAGAATAAACAAATTGTTAATGCTTCAAACTAAATCTCCAAAAATAGTTTAAGTGACAATCACTGACAAAACAACGTAACAAAGGAAATGTTACACAATATGTTACAACATTCACAATGACAACCTGGTAGATGTTTTCTCTTAAAGTCTTTGAATTTAAATTGAAATATGACCTTCTATTTCTTTTTTTTTTTTTTTTTTTTTTTTGACGGCCAAAAGAACTTATATTAAAGTGAAAATATGGAGGACAAGAGGTACTCCCTTCCTTACAATGAAACATATATAAGAAATGTAAATAGTGAATTCATATCACACACTAGACAATAGAGGAAGTACCGAAATCCATATGCACCAATTATTCAAATCTAGGATTTTTATGCGCCTATTTCCAAAAGAGAGGTAACTTATTTTCGTATTTTTTATCGCCACCCACGCTCAAGTTCTTGCCTTGATCTTTTCATAAACTTTCTTTGGATTCGGTTCAATGTTTTGGATACTCTCTCATTTTTGGATTTTCAAATTTCCCAAACAACGCGATTTTGTCCTGGTTTTGAGGTCCGAGCATTGACTGATGTTGCAAGAAATGTGAATTAGATTTTTATGAGGTACCATAGAAACGCTCGTTCATTTGTATATCTCGTTCCAAATTTTGGTCGCAAAACAACATTCAAATAATAGATGGTAAGAACTTCCAACAGCAGCTCCACCCAAAATGGAACTAAGATTTGCGGATAGGAATTATATTTCTCTTCAAAAGATTTTCCTTGATAGATAAACAAATTTTCAGAACTTTCCACACAATAGATTGGGTTCTTCTCTAAGCAAAACTGCCCCAAAATGATTTGAACGCCTATCAAGTTATATGGTCTTCGTCTTCCGTCTCGGATGAACTAAGGTAACCCTCTTTCATCGAAAAGATACCATTTTTTGTCATTTTCCAGCTCCATAAATCTGATTTTGAGGTGTCCAACTTGAACCCATTGATGCAAATAAATAGATCTTCTCTTGTTCTCAAGTTACGCCTCCAATTCAAATCCCAAACCCGTCTCTCTTCTTCCCAATGCCTCATCTCACTAATTTTAGCCTCTTTTTGCACACTCAACCTATAAAGTCTCCCAAAACACTCATAAAGATGTAACTCAACCACCCACACTTCTAATCAAAATCTCATATCTTCTCCATTTCCCATTAACCTCTTGATTTCCTACCTCATTCCCCCTCCCTCTTTCTCGACATATAGATTACAAATATCTCTCCACCACCCCTAACATAATTATATTAATCTACTCCTGTAGACATGAATGAGACCACAAAGAAGATATTTTTCATAAGTCTAATGATTTCGGATGAAGAACTTAATTAAGCAGAAGAGTATTTTACTAACAATTATAAAATTAATTTTGTCGAGTTGTGTATCAATGTATGGTGTACACATGAAGTAAGGTGATAAAAGATACCAAACATTCAATTTTATTTTATATGTGGTTGTCTCTATCAAATACATTCTTTATTAATTAAATGCAATATATAATTTGAATCACACTACAGTCAAGAAGACACTTTATTTTGCTTGATAGAGAAGCATAAAAATGAACAAAATATAGTGAAGTGACAAAAGTATAAGGTACCTAAGTAGGCTTTAAATTTTGGAAAAGTATAAGACACCTAAGTAGGCTTTAAATTTTGGATAACAATTGGTCAAAAGTATATAATCTGTGTTAGGATTTGGAGACGTGACCCTACTCATATTAATACTAAACTCAAGCCCCAAATGTCACAAAGGTTAACCGCAATTATTGCAATCGCCCATCGACCCACTAATTAATATATATATTTTTCTGTCTCTATGTCCCCCTTTTTCTTTAAAATTGTTTATGATTATATAATACGAAACATTTGAATCCATTATATAATGATTTTATGAGAATATATTCTAAATTAACATGTTAAATAAAACCTTGAATCTTATAAGAATATTTTAATGATGATATGCTTAAATTATTTTGAATTTGAATAAAATGCCATATGCTCTTAGAGGATTATTATTATACTCAATGGCGGCAGAGGTTGGAAATAGGCAATTGGACGGATTCAGATCACTTAGCGTTTAGGCCACCTAAGCGGGGACTAATCAAGATATCTTATAAATACACTTTAAAATTAATTAACAAATGCATTATACATCCGTCTAAATCAAGATAACAATTCAAACATTTTTTCTTAGATTCATTATCCATTATAGAGTACAAGAAAATCCATACTTTGCAATTTTAGTGTAGTGAAAATTATCAATTTTTATCGTATCATCAATTTATTCTAAGATCAAGTCACTTATTATCAAATAATACCTTAGTGTTGGGGCCTAAGAGGATGGACAATGAGCAAATGGCAGCGATGACAACGAGCATACCCTTTTCTCAATTTGAATTTGGATGGATTTTGTTTATGTTAGTCGTATTTTAATTTTTTAATTAACAATTAAAACGTCTTCTCTTAGCAAAAAAAAAATAAAATTAAGCTCCTAGCTCCGACTCGACCGCCTATACAAAAAAACGCCTAGAGCTACCATTGTTTCACAAAATCGAGTCGACAGATCTACTTTTGCATCATTGATTATACTCACCAAATTAGGTGCAACGATGCAATTTTATACTACTCCTATGTAGAATTCTTTCTAAATATATATTTATAGGTCTTCAAATTAATTGATTTTTGCATATAATTTTTATTAAGGGGATTTTTCTGTGAAACATTTCAAATATTTCAAATGGGAAAGAGATGAGAAATTCACGAATTTTGTGCAGATCGAATCGTGTTAAATGATTTTTTTTTTTAAATTCCCGCAAAGACAAAATAAAAAACTCGCTCCCAATCTGTATTACTATGTGTTATTGTAAAAGAAGTTATGTATTATTACTATATTTTTATTAACTAAATGATGTAATCTAATAGTTTATGTCTTATTTAAGACAGTTGGTCACAAATCAGAAGAAGCATATTAAAAACAGAGGAGGAAGCAGATGAAAATAGAGGGAAGGTTGTTTGTTCATACAGTAACATACATTGCTCTATACATTAGTAATATATTTGTGTGTTTATAATAACACAATTTTCAATACCTTACAAATAGATATATGCACATAAATAATAAATATGTATTATTTGTCTTTACCCGTCCGCACTAACAATAATACAGACCTCATAGTGATTTTATTTTTGATAATTGCTCCCGCTTTCTTACCCTCTACACTCACTTAAAAATTTCATAATATTTTTAATTAAGAATATATTTATTTTATCATTTTATACTTTTAATTCTTAAATTATCTCTTATATTTTCCATATACTATAAATTTTTTTTTTTTTTTTTAAGAATGAGGGTAAAAAAATTTAATTTTATATTCCTTAGTTTTATTATAAGTTTCTAAAAGAAAACTCATCGGGAAACACAGACGACGGTAGTACTTACTAGTTACTAGATCCTATAATATAATCCATTTCAATAATACTATCAATATAAAAATTACTTTGCGTCGAAAAAAAAAAATCATTACCTCAAAGGAAAATGTTAAAGAAATAACATTTCATTATAAAACCTTCACTTATTGCAAGAATTAAACATCATACCCCGCTTACTGATACGAGACACATAGTACAATGATTTAACACTACCTTTTGTTCCCCTTTAAGTCATTGTATTAAAATTTTCTGCTTTTAAGAAAATTTATGTCCAGTCAATACTCATAATATACATTGATTAAAGAAAAAAAAATGCAAAAATGCTCATTTTAAACTTGCATCTCTTTTTTTTTTCCCTGAAATTTTTCAACTCATAATTGTTTCATTTTTTTACTATTCTACTATTTCCCTTAATTCTATATCAATCCCACCATAATTTCCAACATTCAAACAAGACCTGGACCCAACCCGATCCGGTCCAACCCGAACCTAGCCCATCTCAGCCCGAACACAGCCCAAACCTGACCTGGCCCGAACATGACCCGGCCCGACCCCAACTCAGCCCGAAATGGTTCATGGTTGAGGGTTTAGGTTCATGATTCAAAATTTAAGGTTCAAGATCGTGTTTGGATGGTACATAATTAAATGATGGAATGAGATAAAGATGAGATAAAAATGTGATTAAGGAGGGGGTAGAATAATAAAAAAAAAAGGTATATTTGTTGGTGGAAAAAGTCAAATGATAGAAAAGAGAAATGCATATTAAAAAATGATAAAAAAGAGTTTGTCCCTTGATTAAAACACATTAATAATTTAGTGAATTTATTGTCAGTTAAAATATTTTCCTTTAAGTATATAATAATAATAATACTTAAGTTCACTAACTATTAATTTACTAATCAATTCTACTAAAATCCCAACCTTTCGAATTGGATCTAAACTAGATTTTATGTGAAAATAGTGTACCATATCACTGTCCAAATTATTTACTTATCTCCAAAATTATGACCTGTATTGAATCGGCATGTATAGGAAGCTCCCGACCCAACTACAAAACACATAAATAGATAGCGGATCACTAATATTAATGAACGGATCTTATCACATTAAAAATAGTGCATGTAATACTTTGTAAATCTGACGTGAATTAAGAGTGAGTCTCACATGCAACAGATGTACCGTGTACTTAATAATATTTTTTAGAAGCTTGCAATTTGTTGACCCAAGTTGCATTGTCGCGAGTCGTTTTTTATCGAGAGTATTATGTGGCTAATTTGATTACAACTCGCAAACAAAACTTATACGTGTAAAATAAACGGTAAATAAGATGAATTTGTTGACCGGTTCGTCAAGAAAATGACTACTCGGGGGCATACCAAGCGGGGATATAGTATTTGAAGCTTTTTCGATTCAAATACACCTTATGAAGATGAATCGATCTTTGATTGGTAAACGAAGTTCTAGGGTTTTTTGGATATGTGGATAGTTTTCTTTTTTTATTTATTCAAAAAAAAAAAAATTGTATTATTATATCTCTCTCTGTTTTCTATTTTTCTTCCTTTTTACAAGAATCAGTCCTTATAAGAGATAGTAAAATTTTTTGTGTTATAAAGCAGGATTGGTAAAGCAAAATTTGGATTTCAAGGATCATCAAGAACATCAATACTATTTGCTAATGTTTTATTTCATAATGATTCATCTTTGTATAAACATTCCAAACAATTCTTTTTACCTCTTAATCTTCCGGTCGTACTTTTTTCCCGCTCTTGGGTTCCTCCCCCACCCCCCATCAACTGGTTATGTTTGTTACATACATCGAACATAATGGATGAACAAAAAGTCCTCTCTTTATCCAATATTATTATATTGAATATTTGTATTGACATGGCTTTTGACGATTAATCGATTTATTATTTTTAACACAAACTAGAAGCAGGAGTTTTTTTGTATTCTACATTGGGCTATTAAAAGAAAACCATGATTACAAATTTGAGAAAATGGAAACAAGAATCATCAATTTAAATCCCATTGATTCAAAAATTTTGCTTTCTCTTCTTCTCTTTTATCAGGTAAATTAAGTCTCTGAAGGGTTCATCGTTGGTGAATAAATTTGGCATATATAATTTTCTTTTAGATTTTATAATCATGGCCTCTTGAAATTCCTCTTTCAGATTAACAATGTAGTTCCCCATGATTTATTAGAGTTTGAAAAGTGGCATGTTGGAAATTCAGAGATTCTTGAATTTGGGGATGAGGTTTGGCAATTTCAACCATTTTCATTTTTCTTGATTATCATTACTATAATCTTTTTTCGGATCATTCCTTTTATTGTTCATAATCATTCGTCGGATCTGGTCCATGATTCATGCCCCAAATTCAAAAATATGATAAATAAATGTTGATGTAATTAGAAATAATTTTCTTGGGGAAAATGCCATCATTTTAACAGGATATATAGATAATAAAGTTTGATACATGTAGTATACTGTTGGTGTTCCTCATCTTTTCAACATATAAAAAGAGCCCCTTAATCATAATTTTGGCTTCTCTTAGGAACAACCCCATAGGATTAGTGTCAGTCCCAATTTCCAGCAAAAGGCATAAATGGACATAACTACCCCTTGCATAGGATTTTGAAACACCTAAGGATGTTTTTCCCACAACATCTGGTCCAATGTTGAATCCTACTGATTCAAGGGTTGAGTCTCCTCTAATCATGAACTGATGGAGGTGAATCCAGCCCCCTCTCCATTTAGCAGGATCGTTTCCACTGGAATGGAATATCACCGAGTTCTTCCGGATGGCATATCTGCATTGCAGGTTTTTTGACATTGTGGCAAAATGTGGCCGGTGCTGATTGCTCGTCTATTCAGCGGTTAGTGCGCCGGTGTTACAACCCCAACACGTGGTTGTTTATGCAAGCCAATGCAAGTGCAAAATCATAGCTACTATCAGAAGACAAAATCGATATTTACTAGCTGCAACGGTTCGTAGGGGTGATTGGAAAAGCACTGATCCCAGTAAGATTTCGTTTACAATTTTAATACTATTTAGTGTACGAAGTAATACTTTTAGTATTTTCATTCTACAATTTAGTATTTTAACTAATTTTGTTGAGCATTTCAAGTAATATTGATATGTTTTAAACAGTTCTTGATTCTATTGAACCTGTTGGTCTTCTCAAAGTCACTAAACAGTGAGGTTTTGTTTATGCTCCTAATTCTGTTTAGTTTATGAAGTAATTACTGTTTAGTATACTAAGTAATACTTTTGAGCATATGAAGTAATACTTTACGTTTTAAACAGTTCTTGATTCTATGTGTTAGTCTTCTCAAAGTCACTAGATAGTGATACTTTGTATGCTAAACAGTATTATTAAGTTCACTGTAAAACTTTTGTGAATCACGTAGAAGACGACTCTCATCTTGATGCATCTTATGATCTTGTTCTTGTGCAGGCTATGAAGCATGTCAATACCAATCAACTAGGTGAATATTACTACCATAATCTAACTCATAGTAATTATTTTCACTCGACAAAAATTTCTCTAACGAATGGCTAATCTTTGTGGTGGTCCCATTTTCGCAGATTGTCGAAATGGAAGTTGGTACATCTTCCCCCTCATTTGGGCAAGATCATGGACTCGTCGATCCCGAGCTCCGATCTCCGAAGACAAATCATTCCTAGGATGGGATCCGGCTCGGCGTGGGCGGTACACTTTGTTAGATTACGTATGTTGCCTTGATTTTTGGTTGACATCTCTACTCACTTGTCAAATGTGTTCGTATTATTGCGAGGTTAGCGGGGTTGTGCCTTTAATGCCCAATCTAAAGAATACGCATTCACCAAGTGTTCGCAGAGTTCGAGCGTCTTGGAACATGTTCAAAAAGCTTGCGGACTCGCATTCGAGCATGGACTCTTGACACGGAGGAGTACTACGAGTGTCCCTTTGGAAACCATGCGTTTGGGGATGGTGCTTCAGTGGTCGATCTTTGGTCGCTCTTGAGAAAGCTTATGCTCAATCGGCCAACATCAACCAACTATTTGGCTCGATTAGGAACTTTGAAGATAAGGGTCGAGTGAGCAGGGTCAGGATGAGTTGAAATTGGCTCAAGAACAAACTGTTTAAGACCTGTGCCCAAAGGGCTCGAAGGATGCTTTTCGATTTCAAGAGAATGCTCGCTTATTGAAGAGGATGCTTTCGTCATCTGAAGAGGCTCTGGATCGGGTCTCGGGGAGGTAATCAATATCTGAAGGGCTCAAGATGAAATATTGGCCGAAGCCGTGACTCGGTGATGTTGAAAAGGTGGAAAGTGAGAAAACGAGCTCGACCAACGGCTTCGTTATCATTGAAGAGACCAACACCCGTTTAGGGGCTTGAAAATTCTAAAAATGCCATTACGATGGCGGTATATTGACTCCATGTCTAATTTCTCGTACATTTGTTTTTTTCCGATGCCATTCGAAACATCGCCACACACTCGGCAATGAGCAAATTGCCCCCTCTGTCCGAAACTTCAAGAAGACTTGGTTGATAATCCTCCGGATCGTGACCTCCCGATGTCGGATTTGAATGGTGCGTGTGACTTTTCGTTTTTCTTCGAAGGATCAAAATCGACGACCGATTTTGGATGAAGAGGAGAACGCAGATGTTATTACTCTTTGAGGTTGCCGGGCAAACTCTTGATTTGAAATTGGGACCAATCTGATACCGGGCGAGCAAGAACCTCCTGAAACGAGCAAAACCGCCTCCCAGCGAGCATCCGATATCCGAACATTCTGGTGTTGTTGGAAGGACCGAACATAATGTGTTCGATATTTCCTTCCTTCTACACCTAATTTTGACTTTATAGCTTGATGTCTTCTTTTTTCTTTGTAAGACTTGTGTAATTTCGTCTTCTTCACTTTTTTTAATTGAACAATATATCTTTTCTTTGTTTCTTGTTGATACTTCTTCTCTTGTCAAGAATATTTCTTCAATTGAACAAATGGATTTCATATTGAACTGTTTCCTCTAACCTGTTTGTTGAGGATGAATGTTGATACTTGTGTTGCTTGATATTTGCTTTGTTGCTTTGCGTTCGCTTTATTGCTTTCCAGTTTTTGCCTCTTTTCTTCTGAATGAATTCGAACATTGGGTTTGTCTATGCCCGCTCCTGACTTCTTTCGGTTTTGATTGTCTTATTGACGTTGCAATCGGTTGATCGTCTTATTTAGGTGCGACCAGATGGGTTACTTTATGAACCCCCCCTTTCTTGGTGTGCGATCGTCTTATTTAGGTGCGATCACTTCGTACTCGGGCCGTCTTATTTAGATCGACCCGTATTTAAATCACCCTTCGTCTTCTGGTATCTGTAAAGTACTAGTCGGCTTATGACCGCTGCAGCGTACCCATTACTCGCTTTTTTTTTGCGGGGAATCGAGAATCTGAATTCGTTCGTCGGTGAACATAGACACAGGCTCGTTCGTCTTTATTTGGGTCGTCGGCTTATAGGTGCGACCTCAAATAAACTGAACTAGAAAAATCTTGACGAACAAAAGTACATATATCATTCTTTTCTTTTTGCAACACTTTGTATTCTATTACATCGTTCATACCGTTGAAAAGACTATCTATTACACAACTATTATTATCGGATCGGGGTTTTGGATTTAAAACTGTCTTGAGACAAACCTTAACCAGCCTTACCTTGTCATGGAATTGATGTTGACAAGGATGTGGCACATCGAGTGCCGTCTACCCTTTCTTTTGTAACATGCTCATAAAGAAGAAGATAAGCTTTTGTCCTCCCGGACAAAATTTGTGGTTATTCATGCATAAGCATGTGGGCGAGCATTCTGCTCGCTTTAAAATAGGTGCGAAATAAAATTTTCGAACCGCACCATTCATGTCCCTTTTAGATGCCCGAACGTCGAGATCGGCGATCTTATTTTGGGTGGATTCTATGACATCCCTCCCTTCGAGAGGAGATTTTGGGGATGCATGGGGACTTCACGGCTTATTTCGCATAGCGGTGAGTAACGTGGAGTGGTAACCACGATTCTTCCGAGCATCTTGAGTCCCAAGAATCCGCCTCAACCTCGTGCTCGCAACGAATGTGAGGTAAAATACTCGTGTCAGGACGGATGTTCGATTAACTAAATGATTCTTTGAATCGAGAGTCAATCTTCTACGTCCTGGGGCATACTAAGCCCGTCTTCCTTCCGAGAATCGTAGTATTTTTCCTTTTTTTCTTCATCTTTTTTTCCTTTTCTTAACTATAAGTATGCCCCTATTTATTTTGTCCCAAGCTAGTCTTTGGCATAGATAGTCGGTGCTAGCTTACTTATTCTGTCCAGCTTTTTGTGACTCTTGCTTAAAAATTAAATTACCTCGCATTCGCCACCACTTATCAACTTCGCCTTGACCGTATCTTCTATTGGCGACTTGTTGTGACCGTCTCTGTTTATCAAAAGTCTTTTATCGGCATTTTTCTTGAAGATAAGTGTCGAAAATAATATATTCTTCTTTTATGATCATCTTGCTCGTTTGAACTGAATGGCTGATTGTGTTCGGTCAACATTATGCTCGCCTTTATTGATAATATTTTTTCAAATTTGATGCATTCCACGAGTAAGACAATGGGACTCCATTCAGGTCCTCCAAGTCATATGCCCCGTTTGGTAAACGCTCCGTGACTCTGAAAGGACCTTCCCATGCTCGACCGAACACACCACTTGGGTACCCCCCATCGATTTAAAACCCGGCTTCGCCCCATTGAATCTCCGCATTCGGACTTTGGAATTATAAAATTTTTTTACGATCTCTTTTTATACATAGCATTCTTGAAATCAGCCTCTGTCCTTCTTTCTTCCAACAAGTCTGAACTCAGAGCGAGTGCCTGGTCATTAATATGCTCTCCAAAAGTCATTGTTCGATGACTTGGAATTTTGATTTCTGCGGGTATAACAGCTTCTGCACCAAATGCTAAAGCAAAAGGGGTCTCCGCCGTTGATGTTCTGAAAGTTGTCTTAGTAAGCCCACAATATTTGGCAATTCTTTCAAAAATCCTCGTCCTTGGAATTATCAAGTCTAGCCTTGAGGGTATGCTTGATAATTTTATTAACAACTTCAACTTGACCATTCATTTGGGGATAATATGGAGTCGAAAGTAGTGCTTTTTATTCCCCAATGAGCACAATTTTATGCGAATTCACTTCCATCGAATTGTTTGTCGTTATCCGTGACCAATGATTGGGGAAGCCCAAATCGACAGATAATGTTTTTCCAAACAAAGTTCCACATCCTTTGTTCGGTGATTTTAACAACGGCCTCGTAAACCTGCCATTTAGTATAATAATCAGCGGCTACCAAGATATCTAACTCCGTGTGCCGGTTGAAATGGGCGATTAAATCGATTCCCCATTTAGCAAATGGCCATGGACTATAAACCGATACTAAATCTTGGTGGGCTATGAATGAGTGGAGCATGTACTGGCATTGATAGCGAGCACGAGCATACGCGACGTGAATCCTTTTTAAGGGTTGTGATAATAACCTGGGCCGATTATTTTATGAGCAGACAAGCCCACCATATGAAATAAACTCCATCATGGATTTTTTGCGTATACATGTCCTCTTCAGAGTAATACACTTTAAAAGTGGAAGTGAGAAGCTTCTTTTGTACAAATGCTCGTCTATAATAGTATAAAAAAAAAAAAAAAGTAGCTTGTGCTTTATTTTTAGGGAAGTCCCTTTTGTAAATAACTCATTATTGGAGTCATCAAGTTTCTTGTTAAGCTTGTTATTTGGGCAATCGTTGAGGAGCGGATGGGCGTATAAGCCGTGAGCGACCACAATATGCAGCCGTGTTTTGGTTCGCTACTACTTATTACATTGCCAGGCGTAAAGCGTCGTGAAGCAATTACCCATTCGTGGTAATTGTTCAATGAAAACTTGGTCAAAATGCTCGAGCAACTCTTTTTGCTAGTTGTTGATATTGAGTCATTTGTTCGCCTCGGGCTTCATATTACTTTGTTACTTGATAAACAATTACCGAGAATCCTTTGTAGATCATCGACTTTGAATTCCCATAGTCATTGCCATCGTAATCCAAATGATCAAAGCTTCATATTATTTCATTATTTGTTCTTTGGAAAATCAAATCGGATTTTAAGCGTTTGCTGGTTGAAATTTGATGAGAACTACTTTTGCTCCGGCTCTTAAACTTGTTGATGATCCATCAACATACATATGCCATGGTTGATCGACAATTTCGTCGTGAATTTGTGGATATGTCAATTCAACCATGAAATCGCCATAAGCTTGACCTTTCATTTTGTTAGGTGCGAAAGTAATGCCGAATTATCTAATTCCACCGCCCATTTGAGCAATCGCCCAAGTGATCCGGTCGATTGGAGGACTTGGCGCAATGGAAATCGGTCAATACCTCAACCGAGTGGTCGAAAAAGTATGGTCGCAATTTCTTTTTCATTATGAGGCGTATGCTAATTTTTCAATGGAGAATCTAGGAGTTCGACCTCTTTTAGCACTTGGCTAACATAATAAATGGGCAAATGTGTGGTTCATACGCAAAAAAGTATAAACACTAATTGCATGTTAGGATGCAGCAAGATCTGAGATAGAAAAAGAGCGAACACTTAGAAAAGTCACGAGTATCTAAGGTTTCTTTAATGATTCAAATGCATTTCAGCAATGCTCGGTCCCTTTGAAACTTCCCTTCTTTAATGCATCAAAGAAAGGTTTACATTTGTCCCCATTTCGTGATATGAACCGCTTCACGGAGTTTAATCGTCCGGTTAACTTTTGGACCTCTTTCACATTTCGGGGCTTGCATATCGAAACGGCTTGAATCTTTGACGGATTCGCTTCAATCCCGATTGACTAACCATATGTCCGAGGAATTTGCCTGAATGAATCCCAAAACTGCATTTCTTGGGATTTAACTTCATATTATATTTTCTTAGTATATCAAACGTTTGTGCGAGGTGAGCGATGTGGTCTTCCTTATGTTCGCTCTTTACCACAATATCATCGATATATACCTCAATTGTTCGGCCGATGTGTTCGTCGAACATTTTGTTCACCAAACGTTGATATGTTGCTCCGGCATTCTTTAATCCGAATGGCATGCGTTGCCAACAGTACATATTCTTTTCACTGCAGAATGCTGTATTCTTTTGATCGTCCGGATGCATTGGTATTTGGTGATAACCAGCGAACGCATCCATAAATGTCATGAGTTCATGGCCCATTTGTCTTATCAACCAAATAATCAATATGCGGCATTGGAAAATTATCTTTTGGACATGCCTTATTCAAATCAAATGAAATCAATACACGATCTCCAAGATCCATTTGATTTTTAACGCAAGCGTGGTTATAAGCCATTTTGGGCATTTTACCTCTCGGATCAAGTTGTTGTCAAGGAGCTTTTTGATTTCACTATTCATCGCCGCATATTTTTCCGGACTAAATTTTCTGCGTTTCTGAACAACTGGAGCTTGTGTTTGATCAAGGTTGAGGGAGTGGCAGGCATGCTCTGGATCTATTCCAACCATATCTTCGTGTGACCATGCGAACACATCTAAATTTGCTCGAAGGTAAGTAATTACTTCTATTCGGATTGGTTATATGTAATTTCAACCAATGAACACTTCTAACTTTCAGTCTGTTAAATTCGACATTGATTGGTTCCAATTGCTCAACAAAAATTTTGCTTTTCTTTTTGCTTCCACCGAGGGTCTTGAATGGGTCCCCGGGGTTCATCATCAACCTCCATAGGTTCAAAACCTGCGCGAGGCTCTAGGTCCGATTTCGTTTGGGCGATCTATGTTCATTTGATCCGGGAGATCGGAGGAATCAATTGTTTTTCCACATTCTATGTTCGCGCCTTTTGTATTAAGAGACGATTGGTTATGCTCGCCCGAACTCATGTTCGACGGAAGATGTTTAGACGATGTTTTTACTCGGCCGGCTTGACTCACTTAATCTCCTCATTCGTTCCATCATGTTAACAATATTTTGTTTTTTTGGTACACATGATAGCAAACAATCTCGAGCCTTCTTTTGATCTCCTTTACACTCCCGTTCCATCTTGAGCCGGAAATTTAACACAATAATGTCGTGGAACAGCCGCTTTGAATTCTGAATAAAGGCGACCTAGAAACCCGTTATAAATTAATTTGAACATCGACGATTACAAAATCTAACATTCTAGTTCGCCTAATGTTGGGATTCAAAGTTGATTCTAGTTCGACTCCTAACCTAATCATGCCATAGGGTTGGGTCACAGATTCCCCAAAGCCCATTATAGTATGATTACATGGTTCAATATAACCGCTCAAATCCCCAACTTGTTTTTCCATCTGGTGAAGGGTACTAACGAATAAAATGTTTGCATAAGCCCCAGTATCAACTAAGAGGCGATGTACCTTCAACCCGGCGAGGCGAAGCGATGGATGGTTAGGGAGTCGTTGTGGGGAGTTATAATCCCGTCAAGATCGTCCTCCGAGAAAATGATTTGATGTGTAGGTGGGGAATTGGATGATGTGTTCGCCACCTTTATCTGATGGATGTTCTGCATGGCACGCATCTCCATCTTTTTGCGTCTGTTCGATAACGTTGGCGCCTGGTAACATCCACCCACAGGACCATATTCAGGACGAATCATTTGGATTTCTTGACTTTCTTGACCTCTTCTTCCGATGGGAGGCCCTCTTTTGGGCGTTTCAGGTCTCTTTGCGTGATTCTTGGGATCTTTGTCAAATATTGTTCGACCTTCGCTTTCCCTTGGTCTTCTGTCTTTTCTGTTCGCGAATCCCTGTTCGCTGGCTTTTTTAAGAACTGGGAAAGACGATTTTCTTCATATAGCTTCCAAAGTTGACGGAGTAAATCGCGACAACTTTCTGTATTGTGCCCGATATACTCATGATAATTACAGTATTTGGAAGCGTTGAGTCGACGCTTATCCATTACAATTCTTCTTGGCCGGTCTAACATGTCCCGATCTTTGATTTGATTAAAGATGGTTTCTGCTGAAACGCCCAAAAGACTTCGAAGGGCATTTGCTTCTGCTCTTTGTTCGAAAGGTTTGAAGGAAGCTGGAGATCTGTACCCCCCTTCATTCATCGTTTTCTTTTCGAAAGCTTTCCTAGCGATGGGCTCCTGTCTCAATTGTGATTGTGCGAGCAAATCTTGCATAGCTATAATTTTAGCTGCTCGCTCTCTAAACTCTGAGTATGAGTTTGGCCAATCTTGATGCATGGCCTTCCACATGTCTGTATTTAAAGTTAGGCCTCCGACCACCGCGAGGATCTTAGCATCCTCCTCAACTGGGGCTCCATCATATAAACATTTATCAAATCTTTCTATGTATGATCGGTCAGACTCACCTTTTAGTTGAGAAAAATGCGCCAACCTTTGTTTCGGCGCAGGGCGAGCACACATGGATGAGAAATGGGACAAAATTATCGTCGGTTGTGCAAAAGATGTGATGGACGCAGCGGGTAAAGTGGTAAACCATCTATGTGCTCGATCACCCAAAGTCATGGGAAATGATCGGCACTGCGTCGCGTCTGTAGCCCCCATCGCGATCATAAAGTCTGAGTATTTGCTGAGATGGACATGAGGATCCGACTCAGCATCGAAGATAGGAATTGGTGGTCGGGTCTTTGCGACTTTCTCTTGGACTTCGCCGCCATGATCCTTTGGTGATAATGGCGAGCAAAAACAACGATCTTTCGATCGAGGGTAGCTCTTAGTCGCGGCGGATCGGCTGTAATCCTCGATGGCTTTTTGCATTTACGCAAATTTCGTGGGACTAATAGACTTAGATTGAAATTTTGTTTCCCATCATGAGGATCTCGTGGATCATGCTCGTGATGAGGCGATCCCCCCTCTCCAAGTTTGTCCTTGACTACCCAATCGATGATGGATAGACAACTTTGTTCCCGCCGATATTTGTTCGGTGTGCGGATGCTTTTGAAGATCTGAATGTGCGGGAACCTCTATTGGATGTCTTTTTCTTGGATCCTGTCTCCTGTTATTACCGATTCGGTCTTTGGCGGAGAGCCTCAAACGTCCAAACGCTGATGGTCTAGACCCTTGAGGTCATTCGTCATCCAAGCGTATCATCGGGCTTTTTTTGGTCCTTTGCGGGTTTTCTTTTTAGCTTGTTTGCTGTCGGGTGTATATGAATGCTGCTCTTCCTCCTTTTGAGCCTCTAACTTAGCCAATTCTTTTTCTGCCCTCTCTTTACGTGCTCATGACAAGAAAGTGATTGCTTGAAGTGAAGTGGGGCACGGATCATTGGCTATATCCTCAAGATTAATAGTTTCTCTTTGCTTGATCTTTATGAAATTTTATTTGGCCTCTTTTTCGGTCATATGGTCGGCTTTGTTCCGACCTCTCCGTTTGGGTGTTCCTAGATTGAGGCATTATATTTCTTTTTTCTGCCTCGGCTAACTAAGGGTTCGTGTATGGGTTGATTTTTCTCCACCCTCCTTCTAGCGCCAATTGTCGCGAGTCGTTTTTTATCGAGAGTATTATGTGGCTAATTTGATTACAACTCGCAAACAAAACTTATACGTGTAAAATAAACGGTAAATAAGATGAATTTGTTGACCCAGTTCGTCAAGAAAATGACTACTCTGGGGGCATACCAAGCCAGGATATAGTATTTCGAGCTTTACACGTACAGTTCCTGATACACCTTATGAAGATGAATCGATGCTGATTGGTAAACGAGTTCTAGGGTTTTTTGGATATGTGGATGAACACTCTTCTTTTTTGTTCCTCACCTCTCCAGGGAATTCCTATAGGCAATCTCTCTCTCTCTTTTCTTTTTTTCTTCCTTTTTTCCGGGGTCCGTCCTCCTTTTCTCTCCTTTTCCGTCTATTTTTCTACTTCGTTAAGCATGAGCTGGATTGGTAAAGCATGTGCTGGATTTTCTGGATCATGCAAGAACTCCAGAGATGTCGCCACGTTTCAGATTTCATCTTCTAGATTCATCTTTGTATAAACATTGTCAGTAAGAAGCTTTATTGACCGTCGAAATTAATCTTCTGTTCGGTCGTACTTTATGTTCGCCGCTCTTGGGTTCCTCAGGAGAGTTGAGTTCGAAGATACTGACCTGGTTATGTTTGTTCGATAGGCTAGCGAACAATTCTGATGAGTCGGCGAACAAAAAGTAACTTATCCACCGGGTGTGATTATTATATTCGAATATTACACGTGTCGCTCTTTGATGTTCGATTAATCCTGATTTATTATATCGAACACAACATGCATATTTCAGTACAACAAGTTGCAAGTTTCTAAAGTACACTATAGAGTGATCACATATTGCACGTTTCAGTGTAGCAAGTTACAAATTTAAGTGCAATTTGTTGCACTTTTTAAAATACACTATGAAGCACACGGTGCACCTAATGCGTACAAGACCTAGTTGTGGAGTAACGAGTTTTTTTTTTTTATTTATTAAAGAAAAAAAGTGTATTATTATATATGTTGGGTGTTCCTGTATGGTGGCTCCTGGGTACAAGAATCAGTCCTATATAAGAGATAGTAAAAGTTATTGTGTTATAAAGCAGCACAAAAGAAAGGAAAATGTGACATATCAAGTATCATCATTACCACCATCAATACTATTTGCTAATGCTAATGCTAATGCTTCAACCCCACTTAATATTCCAAACAATTCTCTCTTTACCTCTCAAATCCCACTTTTTTCCAACCCCCCATACACCCCCCACCCCCCCATCAACATATGTTCCATACATACATCACATAATGGATGTCACAAAGTCCTCTCTTTTTTCCAATACTAATCATTCTTCTTTGTATTGACATGGCTTTTCACTAGTGTCTCTCTGTTTTTAACTCAAACTAGAAGCAGAGTTTTCTCTGTTTCTTAGAGCTGAAAAAAAGATTACAAATTTGAGAAAAATGGGTACAAGAATCATCAATTACCTTCCATTGATTCACCTTGCTGCTCTTGTACTTTGTTCAGGTAAATTAACAACTCTTTCTTCATCATCATGGTTGTAAATTGGCATATATAAATTTCTTTAGAAATCATGCATGTGAATTTTGAAGTACCACTTTCAGATTAACAAATTTCACATGATTTATTGGAGTTTGAAAAGCTGGCATGTTGGAAACTCAGAGATTCTTGAATTGGGGATGAGGTTTGAAATTCTGGGTTTTTCATGCTTTCTTGATTATCATTACTATAATCTTTTTTTAATCATTCCTTTTATTGTTCATCATCATTCATATCTGGTCCCTCCCTCATGTTCAAATTTTGCAAATGATAAATAAATGTCCCATCTTTCTTTTCTTGTTTGAAATGCCATCATTTTAACAGGATATTCATGCTACTAAAGTTTGATACATGTAGTACTAAACCCCTATTGTATGCATCTTTTCAAGATAAAAAAAAAGAGCCCCTTAATCATAATTTTGGCTTCTCTTAGGTTCAAGATTGCAGGAGTCGTCAGTCCCAATTTCCACAAGGCAAATGGACATAACTACCCCTATCACAACAGTTCCAACACCTAATCCATACACTCCCACAACATCTGGTCCAATGTTGAATCCTACTGATTCAAACCCTGAGTCTCCTCTAATCATGAACCCCGCGAATCCAGCCCCGACTCCTTTAGCAGGATCGTCCACTGGAAGCTGGTGTATAGCGAGTTCTTCCGTCTCACAATCTGCATTGCAGGTTGCCTTAGACTACGCGTGTGGCCACGGTGCTGATTGCTCGTCTATTCAGCCGAACGCCGGGTGTTACAACCCCAACACGCTCCGTGATCACGCCTCGTACGCCTTCAATAGCTACTATCAGAAGAATCCAATCCCTACTAGCTGCAATTTTGGTGGCACTGCTGTTACCACAAGCACTGATCCCAGTAAGATTATCATACAATTTTAATACTATTTAGTGTACGAAGTAATACTGTTTAGTGTACGAAGTAATACTGTTTAGTATACGAAGTAATACTGTTGAGCATTTCAAGTAATATTGTATGTTTTAAACAGTTCTTGATTCTATGTGTTGGTCTTCTCAAAGTCACTAAACAGTGATACTTCGTATGCTACGTAATTCTGTTTAGTTTATGAAGTAATACTGTTTAGTATACTAAGTAATACTGTTGAGCATATGAAGTAATACTTTACGTTTTAAACAGTTCTTGATTCTATGTGTTAGTCTTCTCAAAGTCACTAGATAGTGATACTTTGTATGCTAAACAGTATTATTAAGTTCACTGTAAAACTTTTGTGAATCACGTAGAAGTTTTCGTCATCTTGATGCATCTTATGATCTTGTTCTTGTGCAGGCTATGAAGCATGTCAATACCAATCAACTAGGTGAATATTACTACCATAATCTAACTCATAGTAATTATTTTCACTCGACAAAAAATTTCTCTAACGAATGGCTAAATGTGCAGCACGAGTTCGACTCTGTTGAACATAACCAATTCGAGTGGATCCCGGGTTTTTGGAGCGGGTCGACCCATCACTCCGACTACTTCAGCAGCTGCAATGATGCCGAGATGCATCCCTCACTTTCACTATGTATTAGCATCCTTGATGATTATACTCTTGATCATATGCATGTAGAAAAGCTTGGTTTGAGTAGGACTTGATGTCAATTGGTGCACTTTTTTAGAATCATTTGCCAAGATGACATATTGTATGCAAAAATCATGACTTAGAGTAATTGTATAGATGTAGATCGATGGAGCAAATATGGTGGATCTGCGTGTAATAGAAGACGTTACACCATTGTGTAACGAGAAATATCCCGATTGAATTTTGTGTAGTGATCAGATTGTTGTTTGTACTACTAATTGGTGCCACTTTAGTAGCTTCGTTTTCGGGTTAATTACAACTTGCAACCTGTATTATTGACCCTTTTATAAATTGCAACCTGTATTAATAAAAAATGATTGATTCCAACCTCGACTCACTTTTTTTTGACATGTTCCGACGAGATATAGCCTACTAATGATATATTGTACATATCATGAGACCAAAAAATATTTTAACAAACATCAAATTGAAGAAATTCGATAAAAAAAATTAAAAAAATGTTACTTGGGGTTGAAATTTGTCATTTTTACTATTACTTGCATTTTATTTTAAAAAATAGTACATGTTGCAATTTGTAAAAATGACAATAATACAGGTTACAATTTGTTATTAACCCCATGTTTTTTTTATAGTCAATATCACGTGGCATTTGTTCACCATAAAATTGTATCTTTATTTACTAGATGGATTCAAATTTAATCTTTTAGTTATGACTCTTAACACTCCTTCTTAAAATAAGTCATGCCCTTCAATTATCACGATTAATACATTTTTCTAATATAAGTCATAATCTTCAGTATCACGATTAATACATTTTTTGTAATAATAATTCATAGCCTTCAGTTATCACAATTAATATTTTTTTTAATATAAATTATATCATTTAGTTATATAATCGTTCTGCTCACTGTATATTTTGTCATTATTGTAATGACAAATTCTCCTATGCACTACATGCATCAATAAAATTGGTGCAATTTAATTTTAGGAGTTCTTTTTCTAATTTTTTTCAATTTTAGTTTTTTTTTCTTTTTAATTTCAGTTTTCTTTTAACTTTAATTTCAGTTTTAATTTTTTTTTTCTCGGCCCGGACCCAAACCTGGCCCAAGTGATTCAATGGTTCACTCTGTACGAATGATTCATATATGATTTAAGGTCCATTGTTTAGGGATTAAAGTTTAGAGTGCATAGTTTATCCAAATTAAAATTGAATTAATTTATAACAATTGCACTTGGTGCACCTTGTGCAATTGGTGCACAAGAGAGTAACTCTATTGTAATATATAAAGGTTACTTTTTTATGTGATTGACTGTTAAATTAAATTAAAGAATTTTTTTTATTAGTAATAAGGATCATGTTATTATCATTTCACTAACAGCACTCATTAAATTAAAAGGGACAGATGAGGCCACGAGGGACGTGTGACTCACAATGAGAGAATAAGATGGTAAAGTTTTATTATTTTTTAAATGATGGATGGTTAAGTGATAAGTTGAGTATTGACGACTTTAACATTTCTAAAAGATATATGGATGATGTTAATTTATTTGATAAATTATTGATATTTTATTTTCTCTTGATTTTTTGCCTTGTCAATAAAAAGAGCGTGAAAACGCTTAACGATGGACCGTATTTGTGATAAATTTTTGTCTCTAAAGATATATTTATTTATGTTCCATGTACTTTATTTTTTAAACTTTATCGTTTGATATTTTATTTTCTCTTGATTTTTGCCTTGTCAATAAAAGAGCGTGAAAACGGCGTTATATATTAACGAATATCTCCCCCTCTGTTTTCTCTATTTTATCTGAACTTTTTCCCCATGTACTTTCACTTCTTTTTTTCTTTTTTTTTTTTTTTTTTCCGTTTGCTCTTTCTCCTTTAACTTGTAGACTTTTAGCTCCAATACTAATTTAGACGCATTTAATTATCCTCTATATATACTATTGAATTGAATCTAATAATGTTTCTGTGTTGTCTTTTATTTTCTACTTTTTAAGTCACAAATGTATTGGTTTAAAAAAAAAGGAAGTCACAAATTTGTTTTACTTAAATTATAACATAATTTTGATAAAATAAACTACATATTAAAGTAAAATAACGTTGTTGGGCCCTGAAGCACCTCAATCTACAAAATGTTCTTCAATTTATAATAACTTTTATTTTCAAATCAAATTCTATTTACTAAACTTGTCATTAATTTTTAATACACCCTATAAAAAATTAAAAAGAGATTGGCCCACAAAATGTTCTTCCATTTTATGGTAACTTTTATTTTCAAATTTACTAAATTTGTCATTAAAATTTTAAAACACTCTATAAAAATAATTGGCCCATGCAGGTCTCGAACCTGCGACCTTCGCGTTATTAGCACGACGCTCTAACCAACTGAGCTAATGGGCCATTGTTGATTGAAAAATAATTCATACACTTTTTGTCCCTACATCAATAGAACACTAGATTCCCGTCAAAAAAAAAAAAAATAAAAATAATAATAAAAAAAATAGAACACTAGATTAAGGGGATGCTTGGTTGAGAGGGTTTGAACTTCGTAGGTGAGGTATGAGAATCAAAGTCATCGTATGTGTTGGGAATTACACTATTATGATTTTGATTCTTCAATACTAAGGAATCCACTATACCTGACCAACTTGAAAAGTATGACTTTGATTCCTTTCTATTCCATTTTCGTGTCCTTTTTCATTTCTTACAATTTTACCTAGCACATTATTTATATAGAAATAACTTCTCTATAGTAATAAAAAACTAGTGTAAAACCCGCGTATTACGCGGGATTGAAGAAAATGAATTTCTTAATCGACATATTTATAAATAAAAAAATTGAAGACCATGTTAAGCGAAGAGAAGAATAAATCTTGACAAACAAACACATAAGATAAAAACATATCTTCTTCGCCAAGTTGTATCCTTATGTAGAGGCACAAATATTGTAGGAAAAAAAACTTTTAAAAAATATATAAAAATGGAAAAATATAATCCAGATTTTTTAGAATAGAAAAAATAATCGATTGGAAATTAAAAAAGAACATAAAATTGACCTAAATAAGGTGATACAAAGATATTTAATAAAATGAATTTGGAGTTGCAAAAAAATTATCAGAGGTTCGCATCTATTCATAAAAGGTCTGATCGTGCCCAAAAAATACTCAGAATTATCCTCATTCCTATATGTACCCTCATGTATAGCTAAATAAATAAATTCAATATTTAGATTGTTTGTGAATTAAAAATAATTTATTTGATGAAAGTATGCTTAATTTAAAAAAAAAATATATAAATCAATACAAATCAACCTAATTCAATCAGAGTGAACAAAATAAAATCTTGATCTGGGAGAAAATTGTGAGTTCGTTTTGATATGAGTAGTGAGTTCAAAATATTAAGAATAAATATTGCACATTTCAATTTTTCAATAATTTAATTGCTCCTGTTGTATGTTTAGTCAATATTTTATTTATTTTGGAATTATTTTTGGAACATGTAATATGTATTATTGATTTTTGAGTGGGTCTCTTGTGCACCCAACTGCACCATGCACTCATGTAAATTAATAACCCATTTAAAAAACGGGTCGGCCTCTTTGTTTAACAACATATGATGTCGAATTGATTGCAACAACAAGGATGCGGCCTAGTGGTTAACTATTTGCTTTGCAAGTAAAAGGTCTAGGGATCGATTTCTACCTATGTTTTAAAAACCGGAACCGGAAGTTGAGCTGGACGACCCCAAAAAAAGGTTGGATAGGGGTCGGACCAGTCGGACCGGATTGAGCCGATATATATATATATATATATATATATATATAATATGCATAATTTTTTAAAAAATTCAAAATATAGAGTATGATAAGTAAAATATTTATACAAGGTTAATTAAATTGTGAAATTTAAATAAAAAAGTTCAAAAATCTTAACACAATTAATAATTCTTTTAATTTACATAAATATTGTTAATTTATCATTTATTTTTATAAAATTATAATTTTATCTCTTTTAATAATAATAATTGTTTTTAGGTGACGTACTAAAGAGAAACAGTGAGAAATGGTTGTGATGGGGATGAAAGAGTAGTGGATGAGACGCACACACTAGCATAAGGCTATAAGCATACTCCCCAACTCCAAAGCAACAAAACTTTTCAGACCAAAATCTGAGTTCCAACCTTCCCTTCCCAATGTCCAACACCAAGAAAAAATACATCCCGAATACAATGAGCATCAACTTAGGGGCGGGCCGCCGCCCCAAACTCTCCGTCGTCTTCCAACCTAAGCCCGGCTCCTTCGCCGCCGCTTCTCCTCCTCCGGCTCACGGGACCGATTAACGACGATCGTCTCCTCCGCTTTGAGACCCCACGGTTTGTGGCGGCGGTTTTGGTGGTGGATCTGTTGGTGTGGGTGATTTTGGTGGCGGCGGATCTGGTTTGGAGGGTGGCGTCAAGACCGATTTTTTGGCCTTGGCGGACGCGGCCTTTTTTTTTTTTTTTGTTGAAAATCGGTGTAAGTTTACCCATTTTGTTCACCGGTTCGGTTTTTCACCGGATTTTGAGCGACATTTTTCGGTTTTGAGGTGGGCGGTCCAATAGCGGTTCTATACACTTCTATTGGGCATTTGGGCGATTCATCGGTCCGACCGGTCCTACATGCCGGTCGGACCCGATTTTTAAAACAGAGATTTCTACCCATTTTTTTTAGTGGGCTAAATTATTAATTAACATATTAAAGTGCCAAAACCATTGCACTGTACGTACATGATGTTGCCCAGCTCTTACACACTCCCATTTTAAGATAAAAGTGTTGGGTTCAATTCCCAACTTATATACAAACATGCAACTATCTATAATAGAATAGAATGCAACTATCTATAATAGAATGCAATTAATGCAACTACCTATAATATAATAGAATGCAACTACATATAATAGAAAGCATAATAGAATGCAATTAATAGAAATGTACCTATAATGCAACTACCTATAATAACTAATCGTGGGCGTGCAACTACATATAATAAGCATGCAATTAATAGAAATGTAACATAAATTTGAAATTTTTTTTTTCAATTCCACGGGATAATCGCCAACAAGAATACAACGACTATCTATGCAAAATTAAACACTAAATAACGAAATTACACAAAGATCAAAATAGAATCAATTTGCAATTACATATAATAGAAGCGTGCAACTACCTATAATAGAACCATTCGCCCCAAATTTGGTGTGAATAGATAGCACAAAACCGCAACTAGGGTAGTTGGCTGATGATGAAGCGTGAATGTAACTATCGTTGCAATTTTATAATATAAGCGTGCAACTTTTTTTGAATTTTTTGATTGGAAACATGCAACTAATAGAAACATGTAACATAAATTGGGTTTTTTCTTGGAATTGTTGTTTTGATAAAAAGGCCAAAAGCCTTAAGCGGCCTCTCTGTAGGGGAAAAATTAAACAAAAATCAACTTTAAATTCATTTCGGTTAAAGTTCAAAATTGAAGTCAATTTATATCCGTTTAATTTCATTGGGATTCCAAAATTGAAAAAAATCAAAACATATTATGTTTAATGATAATCAGGTTGACGTGGGTTTCTTTTGTTGGGATATCCCATTATCAACTTGTCTTTTTCACGATTGGTAATTTGGAGGAACGGGAACGAAGTTGTTGGTTTGCGTGCCCCAAATTGAAATTAATATCTGAATAACAAGTGGTGAAGATGAATAGAGATACAAACCGCAACTAGGGTGAAACCGGCGATGATGAAGAAGTTTCTTAAATCGAGATGTATAGTTATCGTTGCAATTTTGACACAAAAAAAAAAAAGCAAAAAGAATGCAATTGTGAATTTTTGCGATTTTTTGATATGGAGGAACTAGATCTCTGGAATCCAGCGGGTGACGAGGATTTATCTTATTGAAGTGATGGGTGGTCTTCTTGACTAATAGAGAAAGTCTGGTGGTCTTTGGCTTGGTGATTTATCTTTGTTCGTCTTGAAGACGAAAAGAAAGGTGAAGACGTGAAAGCGATGCGAGAAGAGGGAAAATTAGGATAAAAATAACACTTTATATTTGACCCAGATTTATTAGTTGGATAGGGTTGGGGCGAGTGCATGGATGTTATATCCGTGCACTAGTTGCATATGAGACCTTGCCTTGATTTTTTATTTTTATTTATTGAAAAAAATCAAAACATATTATGTTTATTGATAATCATGTTGGCGTGGGTTTTCCATTTGGGATATTTTAGCATTTTTGATAAATTATCAACCTAGTTGAAACCAAACAAACCTTACCCCAAATCTTCGGTTAAGTTTTATTTAAATTAAAATATAAAGATAATCCGTGAGGGTGATAAGTCCGTTTGAGTGAGAACTCGGTAAACATCTAAGCAATCCCGAAAGGGAGGGTAAGGCGATCCCTTAGAAGGTGATAAGAAAGTGAGAACTTCGGGAAACATGTCTGTTGGTTAAGTTGGACAATTTCGTGAAGGGAAGAGTGGATGTATGGGACGAGTTGTCGAACCACTATAAAAAATCGTGTGTTCTTATTTGCTTTCATATTAAGCATCATACATACTTTTAGCAAATCACATAACACATAAAAAAAAAAAAAAAAAAAATTAAGTCACCTCCCATTGAAATTTTACGAGTTTTAAATCGGGTTTTTCGGGACCAACAATTTCTTAAGTGAAGGCATGAGACATTAGTTAATAACTAACTCCAGATAATTGAGGAATAAAGGAACCTATAAATTAAATATTTTATATATTTATACAAATCATAAAAATAAAATGAAACCAAAAAAATTTAAGAATATATTTAATAATAATGGACTTTAGATTTTTAGGATTGCTACATTCCGTTCTTTTATAAATATTTTCTTTGCTAATTGATAAAGTATCGGGTATAATTTTACGGATATCACATCAAACAAAATTTTCTCCCCTATAAAATTTGATAAAAAAGAGAATTTAATAATAATAAATCAATAATTAAAAAATAATTTGGCAATTACTGGCGTTAGTTTTTTAATAAATATTTTATTTATTTTGAATTATTTTGGAAACATTTAATATGTATTACTACTATTGATTTTCTTATTTTTAAAAAAATCGAAACAAATTTACTCCCTTTTAAAATTTGACAAAAACGAAAATTTACTAATAATAATCAATAATTAAAAATATTTATTAGCATTATTAAAAATCTGAAAATTACTATGAATTAGTATCAAACAAATTTACTAAACATATCAAAGATGATGAATTAATAACAAAGATAATGAGTAATCATGAATAAGGTATTACAAATAATATCAATAATTAAGGTTAATCACACGTAAAAAAAATATGCAAAAAAATCATATGAATAATATTTTAAAATGAACAAATTTGACCAAATCCATATAAGTTTGTAGAAATAAAGGATGTAGATAAAAAAAAAATTGAAAAACGAAACAATCGATCTTGGAAACCAAAAAAAATAAAAATTGTAAAAGACATTCACATGTTAAGATGAAACTTTCATCATTTTTTTCGTTTGGCCGAAAATATATAATTAAGAAAAAACTATAGGATTAGAAATTTTTGAAATAGATAGAATAGTGAACAAAATAGTCTAATACATATCATAATGTAATCGAAAAAATGTAGATAATCAAGAAAAAGGCGACAACAATGGAAAAAATTAAAGACTTTCAAACCTAAGAAACGATAAAAAAAAAAACAGAAGAAAAAGGAGAAAAAACTGTCGAAAAAATATGAAAGAAACCGTAAAAATGAAAAAGAGAATGATTGTAAAGATTTAAAATGTGAAATTTAAAATTTAAATTGTGGAGGAAATTTTGCTCAAAGAACAATATAAAATATGGAACAATTAAAATAGAGATAAAATATGAGACGTATTTTAATGATATATTTAAAAATATGAAATAGATGAATGTTTTTAAATTGATTGGAGATTGGGGTAATAAGAAAAAGAAATTAAGTATGGTTATATGTTTATAAACAAAAAAATCAAAAAAAATGTAAAATTTAATAAAAGAAATTTAGAAATTCAAAAGGAAGACATTGAGTTGATAGATGCCGAGATTGAGTTTTAGGTTGAGGATAAATTGGGAATTATATATAGTTAGGAAGATTATGGACTCGATAGGATCTTGAGAACTGAAGACTCAGGCGAAGGCTCGAGAGAAAATCGAAGGTTGATTATAAGACTGAATAAATTTCACATTTTAATAAATCTTTGAATCATATATCGAATGTTCGTTTTTAAAGATTGGAATATGGCGTCCATATAAGAATAAATGACATTATTTAAAAATATATATATCACTACAATATATTTAAGGTAACCTAAAATATTATCTTAGTTGATTGTGAAATCTTAATTTTATGGCTTGTCACTACATCCTTCAAGATAGCAACCGAGCCAAAGAGTGTTATTTACATTAATAAGAACACAATCTTTATAGATATAGAAATATATTATATATGTATTTTAACTATCAAAAATCATAGCATTAGGCTAAACCATTGTAAGGGAAAATTTCACCATTCTTAACAACACCAAAACCCAAACCAAAGTGGTGAAGTTAGTTGTTGTGTGAGGGTGATAAGTCGATGGGTTTGAAGAAAAATTGATAAAGTGGATAAAGTGTTGGGGGTAGAGGGTTATAAAGAGTTGTTTATTAGTAAATATTTTATGTGATGATAAAGTTTGAATGAGCCTAGTTGGGGAGTGGAAAAAGAGTTGTTTATTATTATTTTATGTGATAAAGCTTGATAAAGTTAGTATTTTCGTTTTAAGAAAGTTTACATTAAGCTCAAAAGTTTAAAAAAAAATTGTGACACCTGTTTTAAAATGGAAAGAATCTTGAGCATAAAATAACGGGAAGATTAAGATTGTGACACCTAAAATGGAAAGAATGCAGTTAAGATTGGGACAGAGTGAGTATTTATTTTAGTAAAATTCATATTAATTAATTATATGAATTTCTTAATGGATTTACATATGTGTACATAACATGTATTATATTGAATATTAAGATTTTTTTTAATGTAAAACTCTATTTAGAAATAATCTTCTTATAATAATATTTTTTCCCAATTTCGACGATATGATTATATGGAATTTTTACTGTAATAAAGATCTGTTTTAGAACTCTAATAAGGTTTTTTAAAGTATTTATTTTTAAAGTTATTAAATATAACTTTTCAAAAAAATAATTACTACGTTTTACTTGAGTTTCAAAAGAGCTTGTAACACACATGTCTTTGTAAGAACTTTTGTTTTCAACCCAAGTTCTGTTTATTAAAATTGTCTTTAAATTTTTAATACACCCCTACAATAAATAAAGCTCTATAATATATTAAACAATCAAGCACCCTATTATTTTTAATTACTCAATAAAAAATAACCTTTAAACCTCCCATTATCCAAAAAAAAAAAAAAAAATGATTAATTATTATAAATAAAAAGAATTATTTTAATTACTCAATAAAATCATCACCATTCACCTTCCCCACTGCCCAACTTCCAAAATTTCAAGTAAACACATGGATTATTTTTTATCCTAAATCAATGTGTTGTTCGTGATGACTCTTACGCATGGAAAAGACATACAACACTTCTTATAACAATTATGCATTATATATTAAGAAATTTGTCAAAATAATTATTAACTACGAAATTATTACTCCCTCTATCCACTAAAACTGTGTTCATTTCGTTTTGACATGTTATACAGAAAGGTAAATTAAGTCCATTTATGAATAACATAATTGATTGTGAGAAAAGTATAATGATAATTTGAGTAATTAAGTGATTGTTAGACGCTGAAGATAAAAAAAATTGTGTCCATAAATGTACTTAATTTATCTTTCCGTACAATATGTCAAAACGAAATGAACACAGTTTTGGAGGAAGAGGAAGTATCATTATTTTGTTGAGCAGCTTCGTTGATCCCATTTAAACTATGTTCTAAACAAGAACGTTGACCTGAAAATGTCGTTGGCTCCATCAATGATTACATAATTTCATTACATAATTTTTAAATGGAATTTCATGTTCCGATGTATTGAATCGCAATGTAACTTTGAATGTTGAAACTTATATAATATTGTTGTGAAATATAGACCACTTGGTTGATTTGTACAATAACACTATATATATTGGTTGTGATGATGAAGCACGATATTCATGCTCTTGAACACATGATTTTGCCCAACTATATGTCGATATTTGAATAGGTAAAATATTACGTTTGTAGTTAGAATTATTTTAACACTACACAATTATAATCATTGAAGTGCAATTTTTTTTTCAAACAAAGTGCAATTTTTTTTTTTACCTTATAGTCACAAAAAAATTGCATTTGTACCTTAGAGTCACTGCTTCCTATTTTTTGTACATTAGAGTCATTAATTCATATATAATTCCATGAAAATCCCTTAGTTTGGGTAGAGGTTCATAGTTATAGTATGTAGTATTATTATATAGAGAGATACACTTGTATAAAATGGTCTCATGGCGAGACGGTGCATAATTTGAGATACGCTTGAAGTTATTATATATTGATATTAAATGGTAAAATAATGATATTTATGCAAATTTAAAAAGATAAATTTAATTTTTAGTATGAAAAAAGTAATGACATTAGATGTATTATTGAGATGTTTGAAGGATATAGATAAAATAAAAAAAAATATATTTATGAGTGAGTCTCATGTACACCCAGGTGCATTGTGCACTCATAGTGCATTTTAGAATCGTACGACTTGTTATACTGAAAAATGCAACTTATTTACACTGAATTGTGCAACTATTTTTCCATATTAATGCACTAGGGTGTATACATGTTCTAGCCTTTATTTATTTATAAAAATATTCTATTACGTTTGGGATGAATATTTTTAACAAATATATTTACAAATAACACAGGGAGAGAGTATAAGTTAATTACAAAAAGTCTTCCTTTACGATAAAGCAGAATGTTGTTGGCGCTTGTCCGACTCGTAATCCAAACCTTATTTCCTCTTAATTTCTTCTTGAATTTGCACAAATTTTTAAGAATGTAATTTCATAAATATTTGTCTTCTAGGTTTTCATTTGTAAAGATTCATTCTCATAAATTAGTGGAACGCTTTTCCTTGCTGCTAGAATTTTATTTCTTCTTGAAAGAAGAAGTCCCCCTACAAGGTATATCTATTTCCTTTCCATTCAAATTCCGAATATGATTAGTTTTAATTTGGGCTAGTTCTTGTATGTTAGGTGTATCGTGCATTCATAATGTATTTTAAAATCATGCGATTTATTATATTAAAAAATGCAATTAATTACACCGAATTATGCAACTATAAATATAGAAAAATAATAATACGGTTCAGTAAAAATATAACAAGTTGCACGATTCTAAAATATATTATGGGTGCACGGTGCATTTGAGTGTACATAAAACTATAAAACTCACTCTTTAATTTGTGATATTATTTATTACATTTATTATAAATTAAATATGTTAAAACACGTAGAATAGAGATCCGGCTAAAGTATTTATTTCGTATTTTTAAGTTTTCACTTTTTTCCTTTTACATTATTTTCTATATTTTATTTTCATACGGTTTATTTCTCTCGTGTCTTACCCCCCACAGTAACCAAGCGAGGAACATTTAATTTTTCAATTACCATATAATTTCATTATTTCCAAAAAAAAATTTACCTCATCTGGTGTAGAACGTGTTTATTTTTGCTCTACAAAAAAAGCGGTGTTTAACAACGAAAATTAGCGACGAATATTTATACCGTCGCTACTTGCAACAAATTTAGCGACGGAATGAGTAAAATGGTCAAATCCACCATTATTAGTGATGGAAAATCAAACCGTCGCTAATTACGACGGTTAATCCGAATCGCAGGTTTTAGCGACGGCTTAGCGATGAAATTTTGAAATTCGTCGCTAAATGGTGCAGAAAACCAAGAGCCCCGCCCTTTGGGCTCCGCTGTCATTTATTGGGCCCCATTTATCGACGAGATTTAGCGACGTATATGTGAAATTTGTCGCTAAATCCAATATTATAAATTCCCCCGCGGCCAGCACAATAGTCAATCAATTTCGTTAGAAAGGAACGAGTTGTGTATGCGAACGAGTCAATTTCATCTGTATTCTTCGATATAACGGTAAATACTTTAATTTTTTTTTCCTTTTATTTATTTATATTTAGTTGTATTATATATAATTTAATTAATTTATAAATTTAATATTTTATTTAGATGAGTGTTGAAGGTGGTAATAACGTCCCACCTTCATCCCGGGCATCTATTCCTCGTTTGCCTATCAATATCTTCAATGGAGAGTAAGTGTTGTTTTTTTAAATATATAATTAATTTAATATTAATTATTAATTATGTATTTATTTTTTAATGTGTTGTACACGGTCACGAGGCTTCCTCTATAGCCAAACACAGTATCATGTGTGTGAGAATTGCTGTCAACGCTCACAACTGGAAATTCGTGCCAACTGACCAGCGTCAGATGTATTTCGAGGAGTTTACGGTATAAAATTTAATTTATATTTTATTTCAATATATATTGATTACAATTAATTAATTTGTTGTATTATATTCGAAATATAGAAACAAACTACGTGGAGTCCCGATCTCAAGACCAATGACGTTTACAAGACATTTTGTAAGGTTGTTCAATGACAGTATCATGACATGATGCACAACTGGCGTAGTCGGTGGAGGGATGAAGGGCTGAATCTATCAGAACAACTTGGGTTGAAAGTATGGAACTCAATTGTGGTTGTTTGGAGGACATATCCATTTTAAATATTGTTATTTTAATTATGTGAACAATTTGTAATTTTCTGAACAATTTATGATTTATGTTTAAGTCTTAATGTTTTATGTATGATTGAACAATTTTATTTTATGTTTTTATTTTAATGAATGATTGAACAATTTTAATTTTATTTATTTTATGTTGAACAATTTTAAATCTTGTTTTTTTTTTAATAATTTTTGTTTTTTGCGACGGTTATGGTGACGGCTTCAACGATGGTGTTTTGAATTCCATCGCTAATAACGACAAAAAAAAATTTTCGTCGCTATATCCGTTACTATTGTCGACGGTTTCAAAAAACCGTTGCTGAAGCCATCGCTAAAATCTGTCAAAATAACCAGCAATTTCATTTTACACAAAACAATCGAACCAAAATTTGTGTAGATAGATGCGAAAATTATTTTTGAAGTGCATATTGTGTAGCGGAAGCATTTCACAATCGAGGACGATTTTACCGTACGTTTTCACGTTTCTACCGTTTAAAAATATATAGTGTAATGTATATAATTGATAAGTTTGTTTTGTATTTGGTGTTGATATATATTGTGTAGATATTTTATGTTAAATGAATATTGTCATAAATAATTATTTGGTGGATAATTGTTTGATGATATTTGATAGAAGAATATATTTGGATATTTACATATACAGTCGAAACTCTGTCCAATTTTTTGTAGAATTTACATATGTATATTGTTCAAGTGTGATTGGTATGATCCATCTGCTTCAAGAACAAGTACAAACTGTTCGATGTTCATAGAAGAAGAAAATATTCGGGGTATGATCCGTTTGTAATTGCTGCTCAGGTATCCTAAGTATACTGCTCCACGTATCCAGGTTCGAGAGCAAATAATGAATGGATAACTGTTTGCAAAGTAAAGGCGAGATCACTGGTGCAAGTTCCTAAAACGGATTCAACTGCCGCGGTTGACGATACTCCGTTCCAAACGGAACAAGTTGATGCTCAAACTGAAGTGCATACAGGAGATTTCAATCTTTTCGTAGACTTAAAAGCTGCAAATCCAGATTTGATAGAGATTGACAGCGACGGGGAGGATAACAAGTATGATGAAGATGAGGATGTGAATGAGAATGAAGATGGTGAGGAAGAGGAGGATGAAGAGGAGGAGGACGAGGAGGATGATGATAATACAGATGGGGGCAACGATGAGGATGACGAATAATAATTATATTGTCTTTCATTTGTAATATTTCATGTTGACAATTATATTTGCATATTACAAGTTATTTGACATTGCTTAACATAATTTATTTTTTGGTAATTATCTAATAAAAATACAATTTTAAAAAACTATAATCATTTATTCATAATTTGTAAATAAGAAAAATAAATTATTATATTAAAATGTAATTGAATCATTAAATAAGATAATTGAAATAAATAATTTAAAAAAATGAATTTTAAAGAAATATAGAATTAATTTTATTAAAAAATAAGTAAAAAATACAATATTAATATAATTTAATTTAATTTAAATTTATAAATAAAATTATAAATTATTATATTAAAATATAATCGAATCATTAAATAAGATAATTGAAATAAAGAATTTAAAAAAATGATTTTTTTTAGAACATATAGAATTAATTTTATTAAAAATAAGTAAAAAAATACAATTTTAATATAATATAATTTAAATTTATAAATAAAAAATATAAATTATTATATTAAAATGTAATTGATTCATTAAATAAGATGATTGAAATAAAGAATTTTTAAAAAAATTGGATTTTTTTTTTTAGGACATATAAAATTAAATTCATTAAGTAAACGCAAGAAAGCAAGTGCTCGAGCGGAATTGATCCCCGCTCAGGCGCCCAAGGTACCATGTTCGGTCCCCCATGGGAGCGAATAATTGTCTTATTTAATTGGAAGACTTGGTGGCTTATATATGAGATGTTTGGTGGTTGGGTTCGAGAAGGTATGTGGCTCGGGTGGTCGGAGCCCACCTGGGCGCCCCTTCGGCCCGGGTTCGAACCACCGTGAGCCATTTTTTCCCATAAAATTCGCGATTTAGCGACGGTTGTAGCTGTTGGAATTTAGAGGCACGTAAACACGTAATACATGCACAATGGAAATAGACAGTTCACCAACAACGAACAATTAATTGCATAATTAGATTACGTTAAACATAAAGAGAATCCTTACAATAATTTTTAGGCAGATTTCTCAACTATAGTATTTACATAATCCTCGTTCACAGACTTGCACAGATTCGCCAGCGTTGAATCCGGAGACAAATTTGCTAGGAAAATTCTAACTCTAGATTTATGGAGAAATTAGGTTTTCTTGTGAGTTTAATGAATCCCTAGGATCTCATATATATAGGGAATGTTGGGATTATACTGAAAAGTATGCTTTTTACTTTGTATAATCGAAACTGAATTTCCAGACTTATTTACTGAAATAAATTGTTTATCATTGATGCTTTAAATATGATTGAATGTTACATATATTTACTGCATAACTGTTCAATAATTCGTACGTGTTACATTATAGTTAATTTAGTGATACCATATCACATAAGATTAAATTAACAGTCCCTTGTAACTAAAAGTACGCCATTCACGACCTAGATGGAAATGAACAACCCATAGCGAAAGGTTGAGGTGTAAGGCTCAGATTGGTTTGTCTTGACCAAGAGATTACACTAGTGCATGACTGATGCACTGAATAGGACCTACAGGAGGATAAATCCTTCAGAACTGAACAAGGGAGAATTAGACCTCAGTGGTTCGTTATTTCTTAACCTTCGTCCCTTAAATAGGATCACGTGGGATTGGTAACTATTGCTTTGACTTATCATGGATAGCGAATCAAAGAGATTCAATACTTTTTATCTTGAGCAATATTATTGGTCACATGTGATTGCTAAGATTTAATACGAAGAATCGTGTGCAAGTACGCTTGTTTGATTTGCCCCCTTGGGAGGTTCATAAGCTTTATCATACCAAATCTTGCAAGTGGAATTAGTTTCCGGTATGGATAATAATGTTGAACCGTTCCTTGACCAAGGACAAAAGATATTAATTAACGGAAAGCTATTTCAGTGGCTTGAATTAATTAATGAGCTAGATAATCTTAAACACGGGAAATAATGACCGAGAGCCATATTGACTGTAATATGGGTTAAGATGGATAGTGCAATATTAATTATGTAGTGGGATTAATTAATATTTATGGGCTTGAATTATATTGTGGCTCAATATTAGATATTCAAGGTCCATTTGAAGGTCCAATCTTAATTCTCCTAAAGGCCTCCTGAGTAGCCCAACAAATAGTCCAATAACTGAAAAATGTGATTAAAATAAAATAAATATTGTTGCTTATTTTTCCTCTAAATTTTCGAAAATTATGAATAAGTTAGGAGAAAGATTTTCTTTGAATTTTGATATGGAATGAAGATATGTATTCTTGGAATACAAGATTATCTCATTAAATTCAAGAAATCTCCCACTTGGTTATTTCATAAGAGAATTTCGAAATTTTTGAAATATAGTGGGCAAGAAAGATTTTCTTGATTTTCTTGAAAATATATTATGGAAGATATGTATTTCTTGAAATACAAGAATATCTCATAAATTCAAGAAGATCCAAATCTTGGAATCTTGCATCATTAATTTTCGAAAAATCCATAATTAGAGGAGGTGGGATTTTTGTGGAATATTTTAATTATGGGAAAAAGAATATAGGAGATATATTAAAGATTTCTTGGTGATCAAGAAAAGTCTTTTCCCACATTGGTTTTCTACTGAAAAAATCGACCACCTCTCTCCTATAAATAGGGGATGATTCTTTCATTCCCAAGTACAATTCCATGTGCTGGAAAAATGAGCAAATCCACATAAGTGGTGCAACAAAGTTTATTTTCTCCTTTTGTTAATTGTTAGACAAGTGTCCTTCCACCGGATAGTTGAGCAAGGGCTAAGGGAATACTTGGGAAGTCCTTTTGGTTAGTCCGTCCAACCGAATTCACTTTGCCCATCGAGAGGTATGTTCACGTAAACCCGTAGATTCCGCGCGTAGGTTTTACGTGACTTTTTTATATGCATGATATGTTTTTGCAATTATTATTTGAATTAATATAGGATTAATTCATGCTAGTAATAATTAAAGAATTAAATTTGTATTTAAATATTCATCCCGAATAGATCTGTGCAACTCATTCCCCAATAACTAGTATCAGAGCCACGATTTCGAGCTCTGATTTTTTTTTAAATTGTAATTTAATTCGTGGACATTAAATTTGAAATTGGATAGTAGAACTGTTAGATCTGTTATGCAGGTATCCAATTGTCATGGATTTTAATGTGTTTATTTATGCATGCATATAAATTGTGGTTTTAATTAGATTCGTTCGGATTTGTTTTGTCTCTTGAGAAAATCCACGAGTAGACTAGGATTTGTTTGATTTGATCAATGTAATAGACTAGTCTAGATCTAGGTTTATTTATTTTTATAAATAAATTAACCGGAGGAAAAACGAAGAGACGGAGAATTAAAGGACAAAATCCGTAACTGGGGAGCGCAAGCGGGCAGCTTTGGCGGCCATTCAATTGGCCAGACGCATATGACGACAGGGGACTTGGGTCGCCGAGGTCGCTTGGGATAGGCGCGGGCTGGATTCTGCAATTCTGAAAATAACGTTGGGAAAAGTGCAAAAGTTTCTAGGCGTGTGAAGGCGTGTGTTGGGATATTTTAGTTTTGATTAATTATGAAAAAAATTGAACATGTTTTTTAAAGCTAATTGGCCGGATAACAAGTTGAGGAGCGGAAGAACAAGTTGAGTGTTGATGAAATCGGGCGAAGATGATCGATTAATTATGCCAAAAACATGATCAAGATCGGATGAAGGATTTTTTAAAGTTAAGCGGCGTCTAGCCCGACGCGCAAAGCGGTTTAAGAACAATTTTCTTGTAGGGATCTTTGTGAAATGATCATTTAAGATGATCGAGACTTGGACGAGGTCATTAGGAAATTTTCATCACCCGATTTGCTCATGAGATCGGATGAAGTTCCCAGTTAACCGACTGATCGTGAAAAGTCGATCGCAGCGACCAATCGAGCCGATGAAGCATAAAATCGAAGAAATGAAATCGAACCGATGAAACGTAAAGTCGACATTCGGATGAGCGATAACCGACATCGATGAGCAGTGATTTGATTTCCGAAATCTCTGATCAGTTATTGGACGAATCGGCGACGATCGAAGCAATGAAACGATGTCCCATGTAAATCGTGATCGAATCGAATAGACAAAGCGGTGATCAATAAGAAGATAACAACATATATGGATGTGACAAAAAAATCGCCGATGAACAGGTCTTTGAAAAGACAATGAAAAAATTTGGAAGATTATTAGTATGGATTTGAAATTACTCTCAAGCGGTAATATTCAAATCCATATCAAAATTGCATATCTTCAAAAAGAAGATAATGGAGGATCTGCCACCGTGAAATAAAAAAAGCCAAATATTCAACAACTCAATTGAATAAGCAACACATATCAAAAATGATTTAAAAAATGTTGCCGAAAAAGACAACTCAAATTCAAAAAATTATCCAAATCCTTATATGACATTTTCCAATTTCAAAAATGATTTTTAAAAGCCAAAGATCAATTCAAGAAAAACAAAAACCATATCCAATTGGATTTTTAATTTATTGAGGCCAAATATGAAAATCTTTTATTTTTAGGTTGAGTGTGAAATTAAAAACATATTCAAGCAAATCCCGAAGAGGGGAGGGTAGCAATTGAGGGTGATAATCCAAATTTACCCAGTGTGAACTTTCATAAACATCTATCGGCAATGCCATATGAGGGTGATAGATTTATTGGTTAAGATTGGTTTATCTGGATATGCGAGTTTCAAGAATTTAAAATTTGTTTAAATGTGTTTATGTTATTACTTGCCTTATGCATGAGTTTATAAGCATAACAAATCGTTCTTAAAAAGCAAAAAAAAAAATTGAATCACCTTCAAAATTATTTTTAAGTATGTTTAAATTTTGAAAATTGACGTGCAAATGGGTTTTTATTAGGATAATAAAATTGGTTAAGGCGGGTTGTTCAAAAGGTCCTTTGTTTTTCAATGTGGATTTTATTTATTTGTGAATTGACCATAACACATCTTTTAAAATCAAAAACCCGAATCTCTGCCCCCATATTTTTTAATGCAGGATCATTATCAAAAAGATAATTGTTGGGATATTTTAGTTTTGAATAAATTCAAAAACGGATGATTGTGGGTTATTAGCTAATTTGAGATATACCATCAAGTTGATCGGAAGCGGAGTTCAAACTCAACAAGTTCACCGAAGGAAATTCGAAATGACCCTCCCAACGAAAGGCTCGATCAAAGCGAAATAATAATCAGATTTAATCATGGTTATTACTTAGGTATAAAATTGATATGCATATTTTTAGGCCGATCAAGTCGATGAGAAGGATGAATTTTATATTGGTCAAGTGGGAGCCAACTATAAATCTGGATATTAAAGGTTTATAAATCGTCGTTTTGTTTGTAAAATCGGCCTTGAAATGTGTTTAAATAAAATCCCCGGACCCAAGATCGATGAGCAGGTGATTCGCAATTGATGCTTATTTAAAGAATCGATGAACAAGTGATTTTTGAGATGATTTCGAAAGACACCGTGTTCATATTTTTTGAGATTTTAATATGATCGATCCGTGATCAAAACGGTGATCAATAAGAAGATAACAACATATATTGTGACATAAAGCCGCAAACAACGGTCTGAAAAAGGACAAAAAATTTGGGAAGATTATTAGTATGGATTTGAATATTATTTATATTCATTTTACATTGCACTATCTTCAAAAGAAGATAATGGAGGATCCGCAAAGTGAAATTAAAAGCCAAATATTTCTAATCCATTCAAGAACGAGCATTATATCCAAATTTAAGTGACCATTGTATTTGCCATATCCTAGCTTAGAGAGATTTTCCCATTTTGAGGTAAACAAAAAGGGAAAATTTTGGTTGGAAACAAACAAACCTAAAACCAGGTTGGTTCTAACCGCATCATCGGAAGGTTAAGTTTGGGTTACTTGATTCACCAAAACCCGAAAAAAACCAACCGTTTAAGTGTGAACTCGGTAAACATCTAGCAATCCCGAAAGGGAGGGTAGGAATATGAGGGGATAAGAGATGATAAACATCTATGGCAATGAATGGGGTGATAAGTCCGATTGGTTAAGTTGGTTTAGTTTGATGAAGAAGAGTGGAACAGTTGTCCGAACCACTATAAAATGTGTGTTCTTCTTTGCTTTTATCGCATTCGTTTATAAGCATAAACATCGTTCGTTTAAAATCAAAAAAAAAAATGAATCACTGCCAGACTTTTGTTTTTTAAAGAATCTCGAAAACGTTTTGCTTCGCGACGCAAATGGGTTTTCAAACGGGACCATCGGCGTGCATCCCATATGGGCGTTCGAGAGGCAAATTTTTTTGAACTTAACGAGTGGGGGAGAAATTGCGTGTTTCTTCAAGATCAAGTCAAGAAAAAATCAAACCAACAATTGGATAAAATATGTTTATTTTTTGTTTTGCTTGATTTATTTGTGTTATCTTATGCTTTATTTAATTTGTTTAAATGTGTTTGCATGAGGGTTGCCAAATGGAAAAATCTCACCTTCAAAATTACTAAGTATGTTTAAATAATTAATTGACAATTTTATTTTAAAATTGAATTTGAGATCCATGATTTATTTATTTGTGAATTCTTTTGAAAATATGACTTTCATGAATGAATTCCAAACGGATGATTTGGGTTATTCTCCAATCCTTACTCCCAAAAGATCAAAGCGAAATAATAATCTGTATTTAATCATATCTTGTATAAAATTGATATCATATATGGAAGATCAAGATTTGATTGGATTGGGAGGATCTGGATTGTAAAATGTTCTTTTGACTTGAATGTGTTTAAATAATTGCTTATTTAAAAAGTTTTTTGAGATGTGGTGATGATGTTCATATTTTTTTGAGATTTTAATATGATGCATGTGAAAAGATATAACTTATGCATATTATTAATTCAAAATCTTCAACCTTTAATCCTCGAATATATAAACCTTTTTTGCTTTTTGGTAAAAACTATTTTGATGAAAAGAGAAAAATGTTAAAGATCAAGAAAGACTTGATTCAAAACCCAAAAAATCAAATAGGATCTTTGGAATATGGGATGAGATGATTTATGGTGAAGGAAAACGGTTTTGGGAAACAATTCGCACATCCGTCGGATCGGGCACCTTCATCAAGAATAGTAGGATCTTAAAGAATCGAGGTTCACATGACCCATATTCAAAGTGTGAAGCAAGAAATCGATTAAAATTGGAAAAAGGGATGGAAACGAAAGGTTAATTATTTGAGGAACTTGAGATCCTCGTGAAAAATATGACTTCAATGCTAAGATTGATTTCAAACTACCAAAGACCTTTCGCCACTATCTTGAGTATCTAATGGAAGATCAAGATTTTGTGGAGGATCTTGTAAATGCTTTGACGGGAAAAGAACTTAACAGAAATCTTTTTTTCCTAGATCAGTGGTGATAAGGATGATGAAAAGAAGAATGTTAAACCAAGAAGGTCAACATCAAATAGAAGCATGGGATCAAGTATGAGGAAAACTTTGGAAAGGGGAGTAGGAGGTCACTGTTCGATCCCAAAAGGGACATTAGTTTCTTGTTTAGTGGGTAGCTATGGATCGGATCCATATTGGGCGATGCTGTTTAGTTTTGAAACTTGTTTAGCCTCCCATTTTGTGGGTGGTGGGAGGATCCACTAATCATGTTTGTTTCACACTGGGGGGTTCTTTTGAAGGGCGTTTTTAATTTTGAGATACTGTCTTTTCGAGTTTTAATTTTGAGATATTCTTTACGTTCCGGAATTTTAGAAAGAATTTGTTTTCAGTTTCTAAATTTTTTATGATGGATATTCGGTTACTTTTTAATAAAGTTGTTACCATTTTTCTTTCTGATAAATTAATCTGTCATGGAACGTTGTTGAATGATCTCTATACAATTAATCGTGCACACCACTCACTTAAATGTATCCTATAACACATCAAGCTTTTTTCGAGAAAAGAAAATGTTCATCGGCGTGAAGCGAGACACTTCTTTGGCATCTAAGATTGGGTCATATAAATCCAAAGAGGATCCAAAGGTTGGTGAGAGACGGTTCACTAGGGCTTCTCCAAGTTGAACCGATTCCAACCTGCGAATCATGTTTGGAGGGTGATATGACCAAGAGGGCATTTGGAGCCAAGGGGAATAAGGCTAAAGAAGTGTTAGAGATCGTTCACATAGATGTATGTAGTCCAATGTCAACCAAAGCAAGAGGAGGTTATGAGTATTTTTTTATTGATGATTACTCAAGGTACGGTTAGATTTTCCTTATGAAGCATGAATCTGAGACCTTTAAGAAATTCTAAGAATTTAAGGCTCAAACAGAGAATCATAGGGAAAAACGTATCAAGTCTCTACGATCTGATCGTAGAGGCGAATACCTCAGCGATGAGTTTTTGAAGCTACTTATCCGATGAAGGATTGTATCCAAACTCCATCGCAGACCGGAACCCCTCAACAAAACGGGGTTGCAGAGCGAAGAAACATAATTCTTTTGGAAATGGTTAGAACAATGATGAGTTATGCGGATCTTCCCGAGTCGTTCTGGGGTCATACCTTGGAAAATATCGACTTACATTCTGAACTTGGTGCTATCCAAATTGGTTCCCAAAACTCCCAAAGAATTGTGGACCGGGTCAAGCCTAGTATGAGACGCATGAGAATTTGGGGGTATCCGGCCTACGTGTTGGACAAGGAAGCCGGTAAATTGGATCCTCGATCGTAATTAAAAAATTTTTTATAGGATACCCCGAGGAACTAAAGGGTGTATGTTCTATAGTCCCGAAGATCAAAAGGTGGTCATCAGCACCCACTTTAGATTTTTGGAAGAAGACTATATGAACCAAAGAAAACCCAGAAGTGAGATTACCTTAAATGAGCTTAGAGGGCAAACCTCAGTGCCAACTGTACTAGATGATATACCAAACGACACGTTTTTTTCTGGAGACCTCGTCGTAGTGGGAGGGTTGTTAGGCGACCCGAGAGATTCATGGGAATAGGAGAGTCCTCGGACTTGATTCCGGACAAGACTTAATCAGACCCATGGACATATGACGAGGCACTCCAAGATAAGGATCTGATTCTTGGCAAACATCAATGAAAAAGTGGGTTCTATGTTTCATAATAGAGTGTGGGAGCTAGTCGAACCAATTTAATGGGGTCAAACCCATTAGATGCAAGTGGGTATATAAGAGGAAAAGAGGACCGGACGAGAAGGTTGAAAACTTTAAAGCAAGACTAGTGGCGAAAGGTTATACTCAGAAAGAAGGGATCGATTATGAGGAAACTTTTTCGCCCGTAGCCATGCTTAAGTCCATTCGTATTCTCTTATTGATTGCTGCGCATTTCGACTTTGAAATCTGGCAAATGGATGTCAAGACAGCTTTCCTTAACGGAAGTCTTGATGAAGAGATCTATATGCAAAAACCCCAAGGTTTCATTGAAACAAGCCAAGAACACCTAGTTTGTAAGCTCAAGAGGTCCATTTACGGACTCAAACAGACATCCAGAGCTTGGAACAATGTTTTGATCATGTTATAAAGTCTTATGGGTTTGATCAAAACGATTTTGAAAGTTGTGTGTATAAAAGCGTGTCGGAACTGCATTGGTATTCTTAGTACTATACGTAGATAACATTGTGATCATCGGGAACGATGTGAAGGTGTGATCAGACGTAGGACATGGTTTTCAGAACAGTTTGATATGAAAGACTTAGGGAAAGCCGGACACATCCTTGGGATCAAGATCACTCGAGATCGCAAGAAAAGGATGATCGGGTTATCGCAAGTTTCATACATAGACACTGTCTTGAAACGCTTCAGCATGCAAGATTCCAAGGAAGGATTCGTACCTTTCACACTTGGAATCCATCTATCCAAGAAAATGTCCCCTAAGACGCAAAAGGAGATAGATGACATGAAAGACATTCCTTGTGCTTCGGCTGTCGGAAACCTTATGTATGCAATACTGTGTACGAGACCGGATATCTGCTTTGCCGTAGGCATGGTAGCAAGATATCGAAGTAACCCAGGGAAAGCGCATTGGACGACAATTAAAAATATTCTGAAGTGTCTGAAAAGAACTCGGGATAGAATGTTAATTTATCAGTCAGATGCTCCAATCCCCATCGGCTACACGAACTCGAATTTCCAATCAGACTTAGATTCCAGAAATTATCTGCCTCAGTTAGTGTGTTTCCATTTGGGAAGTGTAGCCATCAAATGGACGAGTGTGAAGTAGAAATGCAATACTGACTCAACCATGGAAGTCGGGTAAGTAGCTGCTTGTGAAGCAGTGAAAGAACCGATTGGGCTCTAGACCTTCTTAGTGGACATGGATGGTGTTCTGAATTTGTCTAGCAATATTTGTTAGGGGCAGTTGCAAATTCAAGAGAACCAAGAGTCCACGAGTCAAACAAGCACACTAAAGGAAAGACATCTTATACGAGAAATCGTTAAGAGAGGAGATATAAATGTGGCAAAGATAGCGTCTGAGGACAGCCTAGCAGATCCATTCACAAAGCGTCTGCCTCTAAAAACATTCGAGAGACATGTGAGTGGAATGGGTGTCAAGACCGTTGCCAATCTGCTTTGAGTATAAGTGGGAGAAATTATTAGGTTCGTGTAGGTGACATTAGATGTCACGGACTACGCGAGACATGTTGTAGTATACTTAAAAGCAGACTTTGAGTATAAGTGGGAGATTGTTGGGATTATACTGAAAAGTATGCTTTTTACTTTGTATAATCGAAACTGAATTTTCAGACTTATTTACTGAAATAAATTGTTTATCACTGATGCTTTAAATATGATTGAATGTTACATATATTTACTGCATAACTGTTCAATAATTCGTACGTGTTACATTGTAGTTAATTTAGTGATACCAGATCACAAAAGATTAAATTAACAGTCCCTTGTAACTAAAAGTACGCCATTCACGACCTAGATGGAAATGAACAACCCAACGCGAAAGGTTGAGGTGTAAGGCTCAGATTGGTTTGTCTTGACCAAGAGATTACACTAGTGCATGACTGATGCACTGAATAGGACCTACATGAGGATAAATTCTTCAGAACTGAACAAGGGAGAATTAGACCTCAGTGGTTCGTTATTTCTTAACCTTCGTCCCTTAAATAGGATCACGTGGGATTGGTTACTATTGTTTTGACTTATCATGGGTAGCGAATCAAAGAGATTCAATACTTTTTATCTTGGGCAATATTATTGGTCACATGTGATTGCTAAGATTTAATACGAAGAATCGTGTGCAAGTACGCTTGTTTGATTTGCCCCCTTGGGAGGTTCATAAACTTTATCATACCAAATCTTGCAAGTGGAATTAGTTTCCGGTATGGATAATAATGTTGAACCGTTCCTTGACCAAGGACAAACGATATTAATTAACGGAAAGCTATTTCAGTGGCTTGAATTAATTAATGGGCTAGATAATCTTAAGCACGGGAAATAATGACCGGTAACCATATTGACTGTAATATGGGTTAAGATGGATAGTGCAATATTAATTATGTAGTGGGATTAATTAATATTTATGGGCTTGAATTATATTGTGGCTTAATATTAGATATTCAAGGTCCATTAGAAGGTCCAATCTTAATTCTCCTAAAGGCCTCATGAGTAGCCCAACAAATAGTCCAATAACTGAAAAATGTGATTAAAATAAAATAAATATTGTTGCTTATTTTTCCTCTAAATTTTCGAAAATTATGAATAAGTTGGGAGAAAGATTTTCTTTGAATTTTGTTATGGAATGAAGATATGTATTCTTGGAATACAAGATTATCTCATTAAATTCAAAAAATCTCCCACTTGGTTATTTCATAAGAGAATTTCGAAATTTTTGAAATATAGTGGGCAAGAAAGATTTTCTTGATTTTCTTGAAAAGATATTATGGAAGATATGTATTTCTTGAAATACAAGAATATCTCATAAATTCAAGAAGATCCAAATCTTGGAATCTTGCATCATTAATTTTCAAAAAATCCATAATTAGAGGAGGTGGGATTTTTGTGGAATATTTTAATTATGCGAAAAATAATATAGGAGATATATTCAAGATTTCTTGGTGATCAAGAAAAGTCTTTTTCCACATTGGTTTTCTACTGAAAAAATCGACCACCTCTCTCCTATAAATAGGGGATGATTCTTTCATTCCCAAGTACAATTCCATGTGTTGGAAAAATTAGCAAATCCACATAAGTGGTGCAACAAAGTTTATTTTTTCCTTTTGTTAATTGTTCGACAAGTGTCCATCGGATAGTTGAGCAAGGGCTAAGGCAATACTTGGGAAGTCCTTTTGGTTAGTCCGTCCAACCGAATTCACTGCCATCCCCGAGAGGTATGTTCACGTAAACCCGTAGATTCCGCATGCGTAGGTTTTACGTGGCTTTTTCTATGCATGATATGTTGTTGCAATTATTATTTGAATTAATATAGGATTAATTCATGCTAGTAATAATTAAAGAATTAAATTTGTATTTAAATATTCATCCCGGATAGATCTGTGCAACTCATTCCCCAATAGGGAAAACCTAGCTTAAAGATTAAGCAATCTTTATTAGGAAGATTATTTCCTAAACTTGCAAATCATATCTCCTAGATATGATTTCCCTAAATATATTTTCCTACAATAATATTCCATATATTATTTGGGATTCTTATTTAATTAAATCTAATTTAATTAAACAGTAATAATAATTAATTCCAAATTAATATATTATTAATTAATTCTCCATAAATTAAATACTAAATCCAATTTAATATTTAATCAACCAACTATAATCCGTAAAAGGGAATTACTTATTGTGTGACCCATAGACCCTCATATATCGAGGGATTAGTCAAACTAACGGTCTTAATTGAACTCTAGACAATAAATCAGACATTCTCAATATATGAGGCATGTTGCGAGAAATGTGCAACTACCTGTAACTGAAACATGGACTATTACGATTTCTTCCTTACATTCGCGAATACTCGATTAAGTCTTGAACAAGATGAAGTGTCTATTCAAATAATTTAATCATATTATCTCTAATCACTAATTGATCATGTATGTCAGACTTAACCACAAAGTCTAAGTTGACGTGCATCGGACGGGTCCTTTATCTCAAAGCCTAAATTACCAAGTTTATCAATTAGGCCTATCATCTTAAGCACATGAGGTGAAATCTTCTCTCCTTTAGCTAACCGGCCACTGAACGAATCTCTCATCACTTCATAAATCTCAGAACGAGATTCAGAATCAAAGAGATCCTTCAGATGCTTGAGCATTTAGAAGAGACCCATTTTGTCATGTCGCCTTAAACAATTTGGGAGTCATGCAGAGCAACATCACACACTGAGCTTGTGAAGCATCCTTTTGATGCTTCTTCTAAGCTGCTACGTCAAACGTGGCTGCCTCAGAGTACCAGCTTTAAGGGTAACCAGGATAGACGTGTCCAACACGTACTCAATCTTTTCTTGCCTTAGCACCAAACACATGTTTCGGTGCCAGTCCAGAAAATTTGGCCTAGCCAATTTGTTTGTTCCAAAACACATCTCAATAACAGTTATACATTTCAACTATCCAAGAGAAATAAAATAAAACGGGAATTAAACACATAATTCCTATGATCAATATTCAGCAATCAAAATAAACATGTCCTTTCTTTTGTGTTTATTTTGTCTCCATTATTTTCACATACTCAACGACCTCATCGGAAGAGTACAAATTTATATCAAATATAAATTGTAATGGACTAGGATCCATATTCCTACTATCATGATCCCTGCTTTGGCTGAATATCATAATATCATAACTGGTAGGTCTCCAAACCAATTGCAAAATTTGCAATTCCTAGTTTATTAAACCCAGTTTAATCGGATGTCCCTTAACTTTTGTTTCCCTGCTTTGGTTGGTGAAATAAAGTTAAGTTGGTTTACAACCATCAAGCGGCGACACCACGTGTCCCTATAAAAGTCCCGTTGAATGTAGATTCGAGCAAAAGACTTTGGTCTTAAATACCCATTGGAACGAAATCCCCGGTTTACTTTTAATTTCGATGGAAGACATCGTTTCAATTTAATGAAAAACCATATTTTAGTGAGGAACATTTTAAAGCCGGGGTATTAATTGCTTAATCGAGATACAACATGTTAATCTACATCACATTTGAGCACTTATTGGGCGCCGCCTAACCAAACGTGATTTACACGGACTAACATTTATATGGGCGCCGTCTACCCAAACAATAATAAGGTCCGACAAGTATTGGGTGCCGCCTACCCAAACAACTATAATGCGGACTATAAAACGTTAGCGAATTTAAATAAACAAGTTAACCAAGTGGGAATTTAATAGCCTTTTTAAAATTGAATTTAAAATGGATTTTAAAATTCGGAAATTTTAAAAATTATTAAATTTCAATAATTAATCCAATTAATTATTTACGTATTAGTCCAACCAATTATCCATTTTCAAAATTAAACATTTTATAATAATTTTCAAAAATAGATTTTAATTATTTTTGTTGTTTAGGGGCTCAGGTGCAACTTCCAAAATTGCACGGGAGGGCCTATCTCAAATCAATTTGGACAACAGCCCTCTCCGCATCACCGCCCAAATTCCACAGATCCAATCTGTAATTCGGGACAACCAATTACCAGAAATTTAACCAACGTTCTATCAATCACAATTAACCTCAGAATTAATCCAATAAATTCATCAGAAAAATAGTCCAACTGTAGCAATCGACAAGAATGGTGAAGCGAATAAGCGACGAGCATCGTTAGGGTCAAGGGCGGCGCATGCACAGCACCGCCACCTACAACGGTTTCATCGCATAACCAAAACAAGTATGAAACACTTGGGGGTTCAACAAATCACCGCGGTGACTGGAAAAATGCATCGGACGGGTCGCTCCGTGTCTCGCGAGCGCGTGCGATTAATCGCCGCCGCTCAGCGCACAAGTGCGTCGTCTCCATCATTTGGGACCGCCATCGGAGCAACGAAATGCTCACAGCCACAAGAGTCATCGCCGCGTGGAGCAACACGTGTCCCATCGAGGTGAGACAACGGTCGTAGCCACCGGGAAGAATCAAATCGCGATCGAGTCGAAGCAAACCGCCATAGATCAAAACCAGAGAATAGAGCGCCGTCGCGAATTGCCCTCTCCACCGCAAGCAGCGTCACGCGTCCACATAATCGACGCGAGGCACAGTGCCTAGCGCCTACCTCAAGCGACTATGCGGGATGCCGTCGCGCAAACCAACGGTGATAGGAAAGATATCGGCTGGGAAAGGGGGAGTGGGTTTTGCAAAAACCCTAATTGGAGGATGAAGTGAGTGAGACGAAGGCCCCAAATGAGTTTATAGACATATTATACCTCAACAAATAAACATGTACACACACGCACAAACAATATCAATCGGTGCGGTCACGGGTGACGCCGACCGCCATCAGATTTATAAAAATATAAAATTCTTTTACAAATCAATTAATTAGCGAATAATCAAGAGCCTGAAGCTCTGATACCACTGTTGGAATTTAGAGGCACATAAACACGTAATGCATGCGCAGCGGAATTAAACAGTTCACCAACAACGAACACATAATTGCATAATTGAATACATATAAATATAAAGAGAAATCTTACAGTAAATCGTACGCATATTTCTCTACTATGGTATCCACGTAATCCCCGTTCATAGACTTGCACAGATTTGCCAGCGTTGAATCCCGAGATGAATTTGCTAGGAAAAATCTAACTCTAGATTTTATGGAGAGAATTTGAACAACCGTATTATGGATTCCCAAGAGCTCATATATATAGGAGAGGCCCAGTTTAAATCTTAAGCTAACCCGATTGAGAAATAAAATTCCTAATCTTTATTTAAATAAATCTCTAAGATTTATTTCTCACATATAAAATCTCTACGGATTTAATTCCCATGTATATCAAATCTCTACCGATTTGATTCCATATATATTAAATCCTACAATAATATTCCATTTTTTATTATTGGGAATTCTTATTTAATTAATTAAATCCAATTTAATTAAATATTAATAATAATTAATTCCAAATTAATCTATTATTAATTAATTCTCCATAAATTAAATATTAAATCCAATTTAACATTTAATCAACCAACTATAATCCGTAAAAGGGAACTACTTGTTGTGTGACCCATAGGCCCTCATATATCGAGCGATTAGTCAAACTAACGGTCTTAATTGAACCCTAGACAATAAATCAGACATTTCAATATATGAGGTACGTTGCGAGAAACGTGCAACTACCTGTAACTGAAACATGGGCTATTACTATTTCCTCATTTCATTCGCGAATACTCGATTAAGTCTTGAACATGATGAAGTGTCTATTCAAATAACTTAATCATATTATCTCTAATCACTAATTGATCATGTATGTCACACTTAGCCACAAAGTCTAAGTTGACGTGCATCGGTCGATGACTTTGATCCAATTATGATGAGAAGACGAGTATTCTATCTAAATCCACATTGAGGAATGAATCCTATTCTTGGCTCAACTACCACACACATGCACTTCGTGATGAACCCAATCCAAGCCATATCTACCCATAGATGGGTGCAAGCGTCGGTCATGGTCAAAGTTCATCATCCCACACATGTCGTGCGTATTGACCTCTAGTCAAAGGAGTATCGTATCCTCCCACTAACCGAGACACCCGTAGACACATATAGTGTGTTGGTCCCGGTGCAAACGAATCTTACACGTGTATGGGGGGGGAATACACGTGTTCAGTGTTTTTAAAACCTTTTCTTACTGAGGTCAGCTTGGGTCAGGTTGTCCTGAGAAGCACAAATCACTCTGAGTCAAAGTCTACTGAGACAGTGATCCTGAGCTGCTTTCAGAAACCTCAGATAATCCCAACTGAGTCCTGAGTTGCTTGGATCAGATAACTAACTTACTGAACCCTCAGAAGAGTAAGTTCAGTTTGGTAACTATCTGTTCTAGCTACTCAGATGTGCGGAATGGTTGGCCCTTTAGTTTATACTCGTTTTAAGCTTTGCTGAAAACCTTCCTTTAAATGGAATAGTGATTATGCTGTGATTCAATTATATGCAACTTCCAGTGGATTGATTCCAACTGAAATCTCAGAGAAAATATGCTTTCTGATTTAAATCAATGCAACAGTTAAGCACAGATAAGGAAAGCAATAAACAACACAGCAATTTATAGTGGTTCAGAGACTCAAGCTCCTACGTCCACTCTCTCTGATCCTCAGAGATATTCACTAATCCCTTCCTGAGCTTTCTGACTACCTCGCGTAGTTTACTTACTCAACTCGGCCCTGAGCTTTCTGACTACTCCACGTAGTTTACTTACTCAACCCGACCTTGAGCTTTCTGACTACCTCCGTAGTTTACTTATTCAAATACAAACAAGCTTTCAGACTACCTCTGTAGCTTACTAACTGCACCTCTAGAGCTTTCTGACTACTCCGCGTAGTTTACTAACTCTTTACAACTCTTCTCACCAACAATCACACACCAACTACCTTCTAAAGGGTTTGGGGTTTCTTGGTTGGTTTCCAACTAGGATGAGATATCCTTTACAATAAAGTACAATGCAAAGGCTAGGATATCTCGACTAAGCTTCGGATATGTCTTATCAAGCTAGGCTTAGTTTAGTGAGCTCTCTTCAATATAAAATCACTTGGGAAATTCTAAGTTTTTCGAGTGCTTTAACTTTGCGATAATAAGTTTGAGCTCTTGAGTTGCTTACAAATTTCCCATAACCTTACAATGTAGAGGGTCACAAGTATTTATAGGCATACACCAAGGTCACTCTTGAAAAACTATCCTTTGGAGGAGATAGCTTCGTGAGTTTCCTCTTATGGTGTGTGAGGAACGACTATATTTAGGGTTTGAAACTCCCTAACACGTTTTAGGCAATAGCCTTTCATGTAGCCGGTCTTCACTTTTTGCAGTCTGGAACTTTGTACTTCTGACATCTTTTTTTGAAGGACCTCACCGTCGATTGTCGATATGGTACAATGCTATCTTCCTCTTTTTGACTTTTGTCTCCAGTTAAAGGTAGACACCTTCAACGGCTCTTTTGGTTACAAACTCTGAGTTGATATAACCTTAACAACACTCGACTTAGTTCCTTTTTGTCCGGCATTTGAATGTCTTGGCAAATATCTATTTTTTCTAAGGAATCGCGATCTTACCGATATTGCATCCTTGGATAGATATGTTGAGTGCCTCGGAACATTCGGAGTTTATCTTGAGCATTGATGCATTCTTGAGTCTTCAATAATTCTTGCCTTGATATTCTTGATCTTGATTCTTGATCTTGGTCTTACGTGTCTTGAGTCTTACGAGTTTTGGGTCTTACGAGTCTTGGCGTCTTGAGTCTTGATGTCTTACGAGTCTTGATGTCTTACGAGTCTTGATGTCTTTGAGTCTTCGAGATATCTTGGTGATATCTTGAGTCTTCATCTTGAGTCTTGATTCCTCGATTTCATCTTGAGTCTTGATATCTCAATTTTCTTGAGTCTTGATACCTCGGTTTCTACTTGAGTCTTGATATCTTAGTTTCCTTTGAGTCTTGATTCTCGATTTCTTCTTGAGTCTTTAAACTTAGTTTTATACTGAAACTTCAGTTTCTTGAAACATCTTGAGTTCTTCGAGAATCTTGAGATCTAACTCCGATCTATATCTCACGACTATACATTTTGCAGATATCATCCTGAATACTATAAAACTGAATCCTGACTCAACTATCAAGATTATCCTGAACATGTCATACTCAGGGGTTTTGGGATCTAATCAAAATCATATATCTTTATTAAATTCATCTCCCAACAATTTTTTTTTTTTGATGATGCTAAAACCTATCTTGTTACAACCATACAACCTAAACTCAGGTTTCAGTTTATCCTATTACAAGATTGGTTATGTCTCCAATAATTTCCTGAACAGAGAATCTCCCAACAATTTCTGAGAATCTCCCAACAATTAATCATTCAACAATTTCTTCAGTAATGAATCTCTCAAAGGATTCATCAATAAATACTTATAAACAATTTCTCATAAACAATTAATTCAGAGACATCATTCAGCATATCAAAAGTAAAAGACATGTAAATAAGATAATGAGATATTATCTTTTGAGCATAAATGATAAATTTTCATTGATGATGAGTAGACTGTTACAGGTTACAATGAACTTATAAAAAAAAAAAAAAGATAAAAAGATAGGAATAATTACAAGTGTCCTCAGGTAATTCTTCAGTCTTCAGTCTTCAGTCTTCAGATTTGGCTCTTCAGTCTTTTGCTCTTCAGTTTGCATCTTCTTCAACTTCATCAGCGGGTACCTCCAGGTTGAACATTCCAAAATACCTCTTCTTCAGTGCATTTCTTTCCTTGATGATGTCCGGACTGTTCCCTGTCAGACCTAACTGTCCAGCATATTGAGCAATTTCTTGAGTAATGGCTTTTTTATTCACCAGACCATTTTCAAGTCTTAGAGGAGGGTAGGTATATGGACCGGGGGCTACTATCTGCACCTTTCCTTCATCCGCAAGGTTTATCCAGCTTTGGAGATATTTAGGATAAAAGGTTAGGAGATATTCAATAAATGCTTCATTTGGATCTGAGCTTTCCCCTTTCCATTCCCTGAGCACTTCATAGTAGAACCAGTAGGTTCTCTTGACCTCTTCCCAACTATCGTTGAATTGAATGGGCATCCACTTGTCATCGTGTGGCCATTTCAGTGCTTTTGAAGTCCCTCTCCGTTTGCTCGCAAACTTTTTGTATCCACTCCTTCGTTTCTGCTCTTCTTCAGCCTTTTTCCTGATCACTGGCACGCCTGAGACCGAAGCAGCAGCTTTCTTTGCTTGATCTATCTGGAGTGTCTTCAGAGCATTCCTTGTGTTGAAGACTTTCTTCTGAGGTTGACCTGCAGACTCTTCTAATTCTTCAATCAGCTTTCTATTCACTGGCTTAGAAGCCTTAGTACGCTTGCTCTCAGGTTCAACAATGCCCAAGGCTTTCCTCAGAAACCTGAGTGTAGATCGGCTTCTCCACCTTACTGAACTTCAGTTTTTCAGTAGCTTCGACTTCCTTCAAGGCTTTGGATAGGCTATTCATTTCAGCTTCTTTTTTCGCCTTTTTCTCCAAAGTACGTGCTAATAACTTCCTGAAGTCTTCTTCTGATCTTTCCCCCTTCTTGGCACCATAATTTGGAAGAAGTCTGGAGAGTGCTATGTCCATATGGTATTGTTCTTTGCTTACACAGCGCACCTCTCCTGCTAACTGATTTTGTTCATCTTCCAGCCTCCTGATGTGGTATTTAGCCATAGAAAATTCTTCAGAAAGATGGGCAAACTGGCCAGAGAGAGCATCTTTAAACATCTCTGTCATCTTGGTCATGAGCATTGAGCTCATTTCCTCAACAGTAGACTTGATCAGCACTTCATTATTCTCTGCCAATTTCACCTCTAGAAACTCAGTATTCTCCGGTGCTACATTTAAGTTCAAGATTCAAATTTCGACCTTGACTCTCCTCCGAACTTCTCATTCAGCTTGTCTTCCATGGAGGTCATCTTTGAGGTCAGAGTGTTTTGTAGTTGCACCAGTTCTGATGATGAACTCAGATTCTCCATCTTCTGAGTTTGGCTGGCCAATGTCTCTTCCATCTGATCGATCTTGTTCATCATTGGCTCAACCTTCTCAAGCTTCTCCAGGATGGGAGTGAGGTCGATCGGGAACATTCTCGCACCTTCATCGGCCGATTGATCATCTTGAGGTTCAGACCTAACCCGAGGGTCGGGCTGCTTTGAAAGCATCAGCTTCATCCTGAGCTCCAGTCTCCAACTGAGCCTCAGTCTATTCATCAGACAATTCAGAGTTAAAGATAGAAACTTAAGTAACTTTGGCATAATTGTTAATAGTGCTAAAAGGTACCTGAAGAGTTCTAGCTTCAGTCTGAGGTTGAATGATTTCAGGTTGATCAGCACAAGAAGTTTCCTTCTCCATCCGAGGCCCGGTCCTCTGCATCTCCTGTTGGTCCCCATCTTGAAATTTGTCTCTTTGCTAGGGGCACCAACCCGATAGCTCTCTCTCCTATCTTCTTCTGAACTAGCTTATCAAAATCGGAAACTTTCATCCTGAGCTTTGTCTTCCTGAATCCTGAGAACTCAGTCAGGAAAGTTGTCTCCTCATTCCACCAGTCTTCCCCTCTGAATGCATCAATGTTAAGCATCTCCGGAAGAGTCTGATTGAGGATGAAAACCGTCGTCTTAATTTGAAGAAGATATCTTGCAGATCGAGGTATGAAATTTGAGCTCGGGGAGTAGCGGTCGAGGATGAATCGTTCCATCTTGCTCCTCCTTTCGGTTTCTTCGACAAGCCCTTCTTCCATCTCGGGCTATCTGGTTCGGTCGAAGCATCGGTGAAGGATCAAAAGTAGATCACCAGAGCTCATCCAAAATAAGCTGCTCCGAGTCTCGGCCGACATCGAGAATGTTGTGCGATCAGTCCTTAGTTTGCATCCGGTAGGTTAGGGGGCTGAGCCGTGCACGTCCTCGATTGACTACGAGTTGGCTCTTCTCGTCGAGTTTGTCACATCTTTGGTAGGAATCTTTGAGGCACGAGTTCCTTTAAAAATTTCCTGAGAAATTTTATCTAAATCAGCGATGTCTCAAGCACCTCGAGAAGACACGCTCCTCGATGCGGTCCTGTGCCTTAGAGATAACTGAGCAAAGACTTGTAATGGCGGTCGGCGGTTTGGCTCTCAGGTTGAATCTCTTCAGAATCACTGCCATCTTCATCGGTGAGAACCACCATTCTTCTGCGCTTTGGGACCGAGGGTTTTCTTCTTTTTAACTTCTCACCTGCTCCATCTTGGCCTCCAACAAAACCTTCCCCCTGGTTTGTTGGGTTTTTTTCAAAGAAGAGGTAGCGGGCTTGGTGATTCTGCTTTCTTTTCTTTCTTCCCCCTGATGGCCTGTTTCTTCACAGCAATGGGCTTGAAGAGCACCTTGGACTTGGGGAATGGGGTCGAATTGGCGAAGATGTCCTCCTCCTCTCTGCACATCTCCAAAATAAATGCTATTTTGGTGGCATGGTGGATCTTGCCTTTGATCGAGATAGCCCCGTCAACCTTTCTTATGACTTTGGCTTGCTCACTCACCATCTGAATCAAGAATCTGAGCCAGTTGAAGTCGGTGGTGGGTGAAGCCTCGATCGCCGCCATTAATCGGAGCTTCGGGGTACTAATCTGCTCAAAACTCCCCGAATGACTCATGATGCATTTGCTCACAATATCCAACAAAACTCTATATTGTGGCTTCAAATGCCTCTTATGCAGTGTAGCCTCAAAATTTATGAGATTCTCGGCAATCTATCTAAATACTCCTGCTCTCTACCCAACATATACACAATAGGATCCTCTCCTCTATCACAAAGCTCAAAAACATCGTTTAAATTTTTCGGAATTATGTACAATTCCCTTTCAAAATCGATGTATTTAGACGAATGTTCTAAATGTGATACTGTAATCTCGGAATGCATACCACCCTCTTCATCTATCTTTAGATTACAGATGAACTCGATTACCTCTTTCGCGTATTCTTGGTCCGGTCGGCTTGCGACGAGATGGGTGAGCTTGGCCAAACGGATCATATGGAGAGCCTCCTCTTCTGGTTTAGAGTTGGTTGTGCTATTGAGCGAGACAATGAACTCGTACCAAGGTTTATTGGTTTCGGCTAATTTATCGAAAATGGTAGGAGCCATTTGAGAGATTGAAGATTTAGGGTTTGGGTTTTCTGGGCAAAGGGGATTTTCTTGCAGAGGATTTTGGGAACGAAGGGTTTGATAAAAATTTTGACTTGAATGGCTTCTTGGGGAATATATAGTTTTCGAGATGGTGGGAATTCGCGTTGGGTTAGGTGAAAAGCAACGGTTGAGATTAATCATGGGGTGTCGAATTATCTTAACAAATCGATCTTCCGAAAAGTAAGACACCAAAATATCCTCATCATTGGTAATTAATTAAATTTATTGACCTTCTTCGAATTTCAAAAGATCCCAAAAACATTCCTTGGGTGTTTTTTTATTTATTGCAAATGATTACTGAGCTTCTCTTAAGCAATAAATGAGTCGCATGAGTCATTACTTCTTCAGACTAATTTCTCTCTATCAGTCTTCTTCGAAAATCGACCTTGATAAAATGTCAAGATAATAATCGAAAATCTTGAATGGGTTCAATATAATCTCGAAGTAATCTTGACCTTCAAGAACTGAGTTTCACCCGAGATTTCGATTTTATTTCCATTTTATCCTGAGTTTCTCAGTAGAATTCTGAGAAAACTTCATGCATCTGAAAACCTTCAATTTTTCAAATTTTACTCTATATACACCCGGATCTAACATCCCTAATTCAACTGAAAGTTCCTGAAATCTTGATTCAGCCAAAGGTTTAGTCAAGATATCAGCTCTCTGCTTATCAGTATGAATTTTCTCCATTCTGATGTCCTTTTTCAATATGATCTCTGATGAAGTTCCTTCTTCAGCTTGATTTCTCTTGAAGTCCATGAAGGAAATTCATCTTCCAACAATGACATCTCAGATCTTCTTTCAACAGGGCTAATGATATCTTCATTCGATTCAAAGGCCCTTTTTTCATTTACGAAAAAGCAGATTAGATCTGTGGTACCCATTTGGTATATGGTTCTATCTGGTTAGCTGTACCTTTTGGAATCCAAATCTGCCTGACAACTCTAATCACTTTAGAGTGGCTAATTTGTCTTCCATAAACATCAACATACACATTTACTACTCTGGGTGCCTTAGCAGTTTCCTGTGTATGAGTGCTAGCTTTAGCATGAATATGGGCTTTTGAATTTTTCTTTGGTTCAGACCTTTTGTTCATTTGCTTTGGCTTCAGTGCAGCTGGTCTAAATATTTGTTGACTCGGGTTCAGATAACCTTTAAGCAAGTGGGGTTCAGGTTGTCTGCATCTTGAAAATTTGGGTCTTTTCAAGATCTTGAGGACTTGGTTTCTTCCGATTGAGAATATCTCTGCTTTGAGTGTTTCTCTTCGAAGATTCTCTCGATGGTTCGATGTAGATCCTTTCAGTTTGCATTCTTAGCCCGAGGCTTTGAAGTACTTGTTCGAATTTTTCAATCGAAAGTGCTCGGGTTTTCTAGCCTTTTTACCCGAGGTTTGGGCTTTCCTACCCGATCATTCGGGCCATTGAAACCATGGGTCCTTTTCCCTTGTCTACAACCTTAGGCATTTCTTTAGTTTGAAGTGTGGGTGCCACTGGTTTTACAAAGATTGTCTTCTTGCTACTTGATGCAGCATTCAGATGACCTTGTGAGGTTCCCCCTGGAATGTATCCCAATCCAGATTTTATAGTGGCAGATCTCTGGTAACTCTGAATTCCATCTATTACTTTAGATGCAGTATTCAATAGAGTTAACTTCTTCTGTGCACTATCCTCACAGTTCTGTAGAGTTTCATGCTTCTCAGAGAGGTCATTGAACTTAGTTCTGATCAGCTGAATCTCTTCAATGGATTTCTCTAGCTTTTCGATTTAGGTCACTATCAACTTCTCTTTCGAGATTTGTACTTTCGTAACATCCGGTTCATCAAGTAGCTCCCATTAATTGAGAAGTGATCTCAGTTTTGCTAGAGTCTTTCCATTTTAGATTTTCAGCTTTCAGTTCCTTATTCTGCTCTTGAGTTTCATTTAGCAGTTCTTGTAAAACAGCATAGTCCTTCATCAGATTCTCAAAAGAATCCATCAGGTCAAATTAACTGTTTACAGTTGAACTTGACAACTCTTGTGCTAGTGTAGGAGCAACAACAGAGAAAGAAGAGTTTACCTCCTCAATGGCCATCAGACAAATGTCATCACTTTCACTGTCTGAGAATATTTCATCTGAAGAATTTGGATCCTCCTCGAATGTTCTTCTTCTCGCAACCATAGTTTTTTTGCTTGAGAACTTTTTGTCTCTTTTAGCTTGTCTTTCTCTTCTCTCCTTAGCTTTTCGTGTCGGGACAATCATCTTTGGAAGTGACCTTTTCTTTTTGGCAATTGTAGCATCTGTTGGCATCATCATCCCGATCACTTTCTTCCTGGACTTGGAGTCCTTCTTTACGGATGAAGATCCCGGTTTTCGAGTCCTTTCTCTTCTCGGTTGGTTTGTTCTCGGGTTTCTTTCGCACTGTGATTCTGTAATAGCTTTTTGTATTTTCCATATCGATTATTAAGTCTTTCAAACTTCCTTGCCATCGGTCTTTAGCTTATCCTCAAGCTCATCCCGATTCTTAGCAAGGAGTTCTCGAACTCTCTAGTTTTTGGGGTTTTATCTTTGGCCTTAAAAGCCACATTTTTACTAGATGATGAATCATCTTTGCTGTCAGCCTTTTTGGATTTCTTATCAATTACAAACTCATAGGCCTTCAGCTCAGAGAAGACTTGTTGATAGGGCATTGAATTAATGTTCTTGGTGTTTTCAATCACCACTGCATGTATATCCCATTTCTTAGAAAGACCTCTAAGAATTTTCAATGCAACTTCTCTCTGTGGATATTTCTTTCCAAGTGCATTTAGATCATTCATAATACTAGTGAATCTGACTTCCAATTTGTCAATTGATTCACCTTCTTCCATTTCAAAACTATCAAACTTTCCTATTGCAACTGAAAGTTTGTTTTCCTTGATATGATCGTGCCTTGGCACATTAAAGGCTAGTGTATCCCAAATTTCTTTTGCAAAAGTATTGCAGTGAGAGATCATTCCCATCACACCATCATCAATTGATCAGATATAGTGTGTCTTTAGCAATATAGTCTAGATTGACTAACTTTTCTCCTCAGAGTCGGTTGGTCATCGACTTAGGAAATTCTCGCTCTAGGATCATTTCTCTCATTTTTTGTTCCTCTGGGATTCACCACAGAAATTGGAATGGCCCTTCAGAGACCACTCTCCACATTCGTTCATGTTTAGAATACAGGTGAGCCTGCATTCTTAGTCTCCACAAATCATAGTTCTCCACTGAGAACATGGGAAGTTTCTTAGAAGACATTTTTATCTGAGTCTTTTAAGAATTCAGCAAATAAGACCAGTTCACATAGACCACAAGTATTTTTAGCAAATAAAACTTTGGTCAACAAAGCGAGGTGGTCAAGTTGAACCCTTTGCTCTGATACCACTTGTTGGTCGGTGCAAACGAGTCTTACACGTGTATGGGGGGGAAATACACGTGTTCAGTGTTTTTAAAACTTTTTCTTACTGAGGTCAGCTTGGGTCAGGTTGTCCTGAAGATTTGGTCCTGAGAAGCACAAATCACTCTGAGTCAAAGTCTCTTCGAGACAGTGATCTGTCGCTTTCGTAAAACCTCGGATAATCCCAACCGAGTCCCGAAGTTTCAGAGATCCTGAGTTGCTTGGATCAGATAACTAACTTACTGAACTCTCAGAAGAGTAAGTTCAGTTTGGTAACTATCTGTTCTAGCTACTCAGATGTGCGGAATGGTTGGCCCTTTAGTTTATACTCGTTTTAAGCTTTGCTGAAAACCTTCCTTTAAATGGAATAGTGATTAGGCTGTGATTCAATTATATGCAACTTCCAGTGGATTGATTCCAACTGAAATCTCAGTGAAAATATGCTTTCTGATTTAAATCAATGCAACAGTTAAGCACAGATAAGGAAAGCAATAAACAACACAACAATTTATAGTGGTTCAGAGACTCAAGCTCCTACGTCCACTCTCTCTGATCCTCAGAGAAATTCACTAATCCTTTCGAGCTTTCGACTACCTCGCGTAGTTTTTACTCAACTCGCCCCGAGCTTTTCGATTTACTCCACGTAGTTTACTTACTCAACCCGACCTTGAGCTTTACGACTACCTCCGTAGTTTACTTACTCAAACACAAACAAGCTTTTCGACTACCTCGTAGTTTACTAACTTCACCTCTAGAGCTTTTCGACTACTCGCGTAGTTTACTAACTCTTTACAACTCTTCTCACCAACAATCACACATCAACTACCTTCTAAAGGGTTTGGGGTTTCTTGGTTGGTTTCCAACTAGGATGAGATATCCTTTACAATAAAGTACAATGCAAAGGCTAGGATATCTCGACTAAGCTTCGGATATGTCTTATCAAGCTAGGCTTAATTTAGTGAGCTCTCTTCAATATAAAAGCACTTGGGAAATTCTAAGTTTTTCGAATGCTTTAACTTTGCGATAATAAGTTTGAGCTCTTGAGTTGCTTACAAATTTCCCGTAACCTTACAATGTAAAGTATTTATAGGCATACACCAAGGTCACTCTTGAAAAACTATCCATTGGAGGAGATAGCTTCGTGAGTTTCCTCTTATGGTGTGTGAGGAACGGCTATATTTAGGGTTTGAAACTCCCTAACACGTTTTAGGCAATAGCCTTTCATGTAGCCGGTCTTCACTTTTTGCAGTCTGGAACTTTGTACTTCTGACATCTTTTTTAGTGACCTGTCACTGTCAGTGTCAGTATGGTACAGTGTTGTCTTCCTCTTTTTGACTTTTGTCTCCAGTTAAAGGTAGACACCTTCAACGGCTCTTTTGGTTACAAACTCTGAGTTGATATAACCTTAACAACACTCTGACTTAGTTCCTTTTGTCTGCATTTGAATGTCTTGGCAAATATCTATTTTTCTAAGGAATCGCGATCTTACCGTATTGCATCCTTGGATAGATATGTTGAGTGCCTCAGAACATTCAGGTTTATCTTGAGCATTGATGCATTCTTGAGTCTTGATAATTCTTTGTGCCTTGATATTCTTGATCTTGATTCTTGATCTTACATCTTCATCTTACGTGTCTTGAGTCTTACGAGTCTTGAGTCTTACGAGTCTTGGCGTCTTCGAGTCTTGATGTACGAGTCTTGATGTCTTACGAGTCTTGATGTCTTACGAGTCTTGAGTCTTCGAGTCTTCCGCGGATATCTTGGTGATATCTTGAGTCTTCATCTTTGAGTCTTGAGTTCCTCGATTTCATCTTGAGTCTTGATATCTCGATTTCTGCTTGGAGTCTTGATATCTCGATTTGAGTTTCATATTGAGTTTTGAGTCTTGATTCTCGGTTTCTTCTTGAGTCTTGATTCTTAGTTTCTTCTTTGAAACTTCAGTTTCTTCATAAACATAGTGAGTTCTTCAGAATCTTCAGATCCTAACCTGATCTATATCACCTGACTATACATTTTGCAGATATCATCCTGAATACTATAAAACTGAATCCTGACTCAACTATCAAGATTATCCTGAACATGTCATACTCAGGGGTTTTGGGATCTAATCAAAATCATATATCTTTATTAAATTCATCTCCCAACATAGTGGAAATACATCAAACAATCTCTCGGATGGGTATACCAATACCCTCTAAGGTATTTGTTCATCCATCATGAGATACCTAGTATCACGTAGTAAATGAGATCTTACTACACTCTCTAAGAGTATGATGCAGATCGCACATCAATCTCCATTGTATCATCAATATCTCATTCTTGATGATCCTTGATGGGGCTATTTGAGAATCATGCTTAAGTCATCTGAGTTCTCACAACCTCAATGACAACAATGACTCATGGGAACACTTGCATGAATAAATGCAAACAATCAAACATAATATTCAAACAAATGTATTTTCATACTTTAATATTAAATGAACTATATTATTAAGTCAAACTGAATATCATCTAGTATTATGTCCTTACAATAGATTGTGTCTAGGACACTAACACTAACATTTAGTACGTCTGAGGTATTTCAGAATGTTCTTGACAGCAATCCAGTGAGGTTCACCCGGATTCTGTTAGTATCTACCAGTGATGCTGACAGCGAAGGCCACATCAGGCCTAGTGCAAGTCATGACGTACATGATGGAGCCAAATGTAGATGCAAATGGCACATCCTTCATGTGCTGGATATCAGCGTCTGTGGAAGGACAATCCTTCTTAGACAACTTTATCCCATGATATGCCGACAGAGAACCTCTCTTAGAGTTATCCATTGCAAATCACTTCAACGCTTTATCTACGTAGGTGGACTGTGATAGCCCCAACATCTTCTTGGATCTATCCCTATGGATCTTGATCCCTAAAATATAGCAGGCTTCATCAAGATCCTTCATCATGAAGGTCTTTGATAACCAATCTTTCACCGACTACATAAGCGGGATATTGTTTCCTATAATCAATATGTCATCGACATATACAACTATGAAGACAATATTCTTCCCGTTGCGTTTACAATAAACGCATGGATCTTCTGAATTTCTGATGAAGTCAAAAGATTTGACAGCCTCATCAAAACGGATATTGCAACTCCTAAAAGCTTGCTTCAATCCATAAATGGATCGTTTAAGCTTGCACACTAGATTAAATTTTGGCTTTGACACAAAACCTTCTGATTGAGTCATAAACACTTCCTTATCAATGTTGCCATTGAGGAAAGATGTTTTGACGCCCATCTGCCAAATTTCATAATCATGGTGTGCTGCTACCATAAGTAAAATTCTAATGGACTTAATCTTAGCAACTGGTGAGAAAGTCTCGTCATAGTCAATGCCTTCGCGTTGACTATAACCTTTCACCACCAACCTAGTCTTGTATGTTTGTACCTTGCGTTTACATCAGTCTTACGTTTGTAGACCCATTTGTAACCTATGGGTTTGACCCCCTTTGGCAATTCAACCAAGTCCCAGACTTGATTGGTGTACATTGAGTTCATCTTAGATTTCATGGCTTCATGCCATTTCTCTGAGTTCACATCTAATGTTGCCTCAGTGTAAGTTCTGGGATCTTCTTTATCCGGGATCTCCACGTCATCTTGTTCCTCACAAGGAAACCATAATATCTAGTGGGTGGATTACGTATCCTAGTAAACTTACGGAGCCGTGGTTGTGCAGGTTGTACATTCTGATCTTGAAAATTTTGTGGTGCATCGATTTCATCAATGTCCGGAGAGTGCTCAAGAGCTACACTTGCAGATGTCTCTTGGGCGAGAGTTTGAACTATACTGCTCTCATTCAGCCCACTTGGAGTTTGTTGCGAAGGTAATGCAACTCCAATTACGCTCCCACTGGCTGAAAGAGGATCACTAAGTGATAAACTTCCACCATGAGAGTTGTTGAATGCTCCCACTGATTCCTTGTCACGTTTCTTTGATAAGTTATCAGTCTCTTGGTTATCATGTGGTTCTTGAATTTCTTCAAGTTCTATCATCTTACGACCTTGTTCCTTAAAGACATAGTCTTCTTCGAGGAACTTGGCCTGCCTAGAAACAATTATTGTTTGTTTCTCAGGTAGACAGAAGTAACATCCTCTAGTTTCTTTAGGATATCCCACAAAGTAACCCTTTTCACATTTTGATTCCAACTTATCAGTGAGCATTTTATTCACAAACACGGGGCAACCCCACATTCTTATGTGTGAGAAAGTTGGCTTCTTGTCATGCCATAATTCGTATGGCGTATGCTCAACCGATTTTGATGGAATGATATTCAGAATGTAGATTGAGGTTTGGAGCGCATATCCCCATAAGAATGTTGGAAGAGAGGAAAAGCTCATCATGGACCTTACCATGTCTAGTAGGGTTCGATTTCTCCGTTCGGAAACTCCATTCATTTGGGGTGTTCCGGGAAGAGTCCATTGAGATTGAATTCCATGCAACTTCAGATAATCAGTGAACTCATGGCTAAGGTATTCTCCTCCTCGATCTGATCGAAGAGTCTTAATACTCTTCCCAAAAGGCTTCTCTACTTCAGCTTTGTACTCTTTGAATTTCTCAAAAAATTCAAATTTGTACTTCATAAGATACACATATCCGTACCTTGAGAAATCATCAGTAAAAGTGATGAAGTAGCCGAAGTGACCCCTAGCTAGAGTGGGCAATGGTCCACAGACATCATTGTGGATCAACTCTAGAACTTCTTTGGCACAAACCCCTTTTTCAGAAAAGGGTTTGTTGGTCATTTTGTCCTTGAAACAAGATTCACAATTTCTATAAGACTCAAAGTCGAATGAGGTTAAGTAGTCTGACTTTCTTAACCTTGCAATTTTATCTTCATTTGCATGACTAAGCCTACAATGACATAAGTATGTCGGGTTTTCATGATTACTAAGTTTGAGTCTTTTATTTTGTATATTAAGAACATTATATCCACAATGCAACAAGTATAAATCATTCGATAAAGGAGCATTTCCATACACATCACCATTAAGCGAAAAATAACAATTATTATTTGCAAAATGGAAGGAAAACCTTTCAATGTCTAACATGGGAATAGAAATAATGTTGCGAGTAATAGATGGAACAAAATAATAATTATTCAGTTCAAGTATAAAACCAGAGGGTAAATCTAAAATATAAACGCCAACACGTTCAACATCAACTCTTGCTCAATTCCCAACGTGTAAGGCGACATCACTCGGCCTAACTGCCCTACTATCCTTGAGACCCTGGACATTAGTACAAACGTGTCAGCGACAACCGGTATCTAATACCCAGCAATTAGTATCATTTGTGGACATGCTTATCTCAATAACAAACATACCTGTTCCAGTGGCTGAGACACCTTGTGTTTTCTTTTCAGCTGCAAGAACCTTGCAGTCCTTCTTCCAATGCCCCTTCTGCTTGTAGTGGAGGCATACATCCTTGTCCACCATCTCCTTCTTTTAAATTCCACCATTGGGCTTGAGAAAGTTAGGCTTGGGGCCCTTCTTTGCCTTGCTCCTTCACTTCTTCTTTCCTTTCGGAGCAGAAGAAGTAGAGGCACTCACCATGAGCACGGGCATTTCCTTAGTAGTGGAAGACTCAAAAGTCTTGAGCATGTTATAAAGCTCGTGCATGGTCAATTCTGTCTTATTCATATTAAAGTTTACTACGAAACTCGAATATGAGTCGGGAAGTGACTGAAGTATGGCATAAACAGCAACGTTGGTCTTGAGCTCAATGCCCAAATGGCCAAGTTTCTCGATTAGCCCAATCATCTTCAAAACATAAGGGGAGACCTTCCCTCTTTCAGCCAGCCGGCATGTGAACAAATCTCTCATCACTTCATAAATCTCAGAACGAGATTCAGAATCAAAGAGATCCTTCAGATGCTTGAGCATCTCGAAAGGGAGCATCTTCTCATGCTGTCTTTGTAACTTAGGAGTCATGTCGAGCAACATAACACACTGAGCCTGGGAAGCATCCTCTTGATGCTTCTTTTGAGCTGCAGCGTCAAACACTTCGGTACCAACCTCTGGGGTAGCAAGGATTGACGTATCCAACACGTACTCAATCTTTTCTTGCCTAAGCACCAAACGCATGTTTCGGTGCTAGTCGAAAAAATTTGGCCCAACCAATTTGTTCGTTTCCAAAACGCTTCTCAATGATAAGTTATTCCTTTCAATAAGCCTAGAGAAATAAAATAAAATGAGAATTAAAACACATAATTCCTACGATCAATATTCAACAATAAAAAAAAACATGACCTTTTAGATTTATTTTGTCTCCATTATTTTTACATATTTAACGACCTCATCGGAAAAGTACGAATTTATATCAAATATAAATTGTAATTGACTAAGATTCACATTACTACTATCATAATCCCAGCGAGGGCTGATCATTATAATAGCATAACTGGTAGGTCTCCAAACCAATTGCCAAAGTGCAATTCCTAGTTTATCGAACCTAGTTCAATTGATGTCTCTTAACTTTTGTTCCCCGCAAGGGTTGGCAAAACAAAATTAAGTTGGCTTACAACCATCAAACGGCGACATTAATTGTCCTATAAAAGTTTTGTTAGATGTAGATCCAAGCAAAAGACGAGGGTCTTAAATACTCATTGGAACAAAATCTCCGGTTTACTTTTAATTTTGATGGAAGACATTTGATCAAATTAATGAGAAAATTGTATTTTAGTGAGGAATGTTTTAAAAGCGGGGTATTAATTGCTTAATCGAGATCCAACATGTTATCTACGTCACATTTGAGCAATTATTGGGCGCCGGTTACCCAAACATGATTAGATACGGACTAACACTTATATGAGTGTCGTCTACCCAAACAGTTAATACGGTCCGATAAATATTGGGCGCCGCCTACCCAAACAGTTATAATGCGAGCTATAAGTGTGTTAACAAATTTAATTAAATAAAACAAGTTAACCAAGTGAGATTTAATAACCCCTTTAAAAAAAACAAATTTAAAAAATCTATTTTAAATTCAATTTTAAGATTATTAAACTTTAATAATTAATTCAATTAATTATTTGGTCTAACCATAATTTAATTTTAAAATTATACTCTATTAATTTTCAAAAACAAATTTTAATTGTTTTATTGACGGGGGCTCATGTGCAATTTTTAAAATTGCACGGGAGGGTCTGTCCCAAATTAAATTTGCAAAACAACTCTCCGACATCACCGCCCAAATCGACAGCATCCAATCTGTAATTCGGGACAACCGTATCCAAAATCCAAAAACAAAATCGACAATCCAAAGCACCAAAATCCACAAAATTCATCAAATAATTTTGTCCAGAAGAATTAGTCAACAAGGAACCATTGAAGAACAGGCAGAATCGCAACAATCGAGAGAAGCAGTCGTGCGGTGGAGCACCGAATCGCGGCCCGCCGTCAAACGGCGAGGGTTTCAGTGTCGTTGCCGCAATAGGTCAACTCTTCTTCGTCAAACGTAAGACTCGTACCGCATGTACGAGATAGAAGGAGGAGCCACCATCGACGAAGACGAAATGTCGCCGCCTCCAAGGCGCTGCGATTTCGAAAGCCATCGTGGAGTTGCGAAGCACAGGGTCACCGTCATTGCGTCGCCCGCGCGTGCAACACGACGGCGACGGTGAGTGAACGGTTAACGGTTCGCATCCGAAACCAAACCAGAAACCGGTGAGTTGCGACGCACGGTGGAGCACCGCCATCGCAAAATAAGGTTCAGCAGATCGGAGAATCAGACATTTATCGGCGAGGATGAACGCCGCCGAGCGATGCCGCGAAACCTCGCGAAGGACGCGAGGCGCGGTGTGACACTTCCACCTCCAGCGCCACGTGTTGGATTCGCTCGCCAGTAGAGCGGCGAGAGTTCTAGGGTTTCGGTCAGTGAACGGCGAGGAAGACGAAGCCCAAGGGGCGATTTCAATTAATCAACGAAAAAATGGGGGTCATAACCCTTAAGCAAATAATCGTGTGCAATAAAACAAAACCACCCCCAAACAATTTTATTCAATTGGTGGGGTCAATTAATCTGGTCGTACCGAATGTTTAAAAAAATTCTTAAATATCAATTAATTCAATCAAGCAATTAATCAAGAGCTTGAAGCTCTGATACCACTGTTGGAATTTAGAGGCACGTAAATACGTAATACATGTGCAGCAAAAATAAACAGATCACCAACAACGAACAATTAATTACATAATTCGATTATGTTAAACATAAAGAAAATCCTTACAGTAATTCGTAGGCAGATTTCTCAACTATAGTATTTTCGTAATCCCCGTTCACAGACTTGCACAGATTCACTAACGTTGAATCCCGAGATGAATTTGCTAGGAAAATTCTAACTCTAGATTTTATGAAGAAATTAGGTTTTCTTGTGTGTTTAATGAATCCCTAGGATCTCATATATATAGGGGAATCCTAGATTAAAGATTAAGCAATCTTTATTAGGAAGATTATTTCCTAATCTTGCAAATCATATCTCCTAGATATTATTTCCCTAAATATATTTTCCTACAATAATATTTTATATATTATTTGGGATTTCTATTTAATTAAATCTAATTTAATTAATCAGTAATAATAATTAATTCTAAATTAATATATTATTAATTAATTCAACATAAATTAAATATTAAATCCAATTTAATATTTAATCAACCAACTATAATCCGTAAAAGGGAATTACTTGTTGTGTGACTCATAAACCCTCATATATCGAGCGATTAGTCTAACTAACGATTTTAATTGAACCATAGACAATAAATCAGATATTCTCAATATATGAGGTACGTTGCGAGAAACGTGCAACTACCTCTAATTGAAACATGGGCTATTGCGATATCTTCCTTTCATTCACGAATACTCGATTAGTCTTGAATACGATGAAGTGTCTATTCAAATAAATTAATCATATTATCTCTAATCACTAATTGATCATGTATATCACACTTAGCCACAAAATTTAAGTTGATGTGCATTGGGCCCAGATAACGGTCGCTATATTACGACGGAAACTAATCGTCGCTATGTTGCAATGGAGAAAAGTCATCGCTAGTTAGCAAACGATTTTGAAATAACCGTCGATATATGTTAGCGACCCTCGGTTTCCCGATGGTTGGAAAATCGTCACTAAAATCATCGTAAAACCCCATCTTTTTTGTAGTGTTGTATTAAATGAAGTTAAAAAATTTATTTTACCGATAATATTTTTTATTTGGTTAGGTCTCATATCACCCACATTATGCGGATCTAGGAGGTGCAGACTTTAAACCCCTATCCAATCACTTTGTATTCGGGTCACATATAAAAAGTCATTTTTAGACTTTTTAATTCATTTTTCCATTCCAGATGCGTAACTACCCCCCATCTCTTCATCTTCTCTCAACCTATTTCTCAGTTTCTTCACGTTTTCCTCCCTTCCAACCTTCAGATCTCTCTATTTTTCGTTGTTTCCCTTCATTCCAACTGAACAAATCGTTTCCCTCCCCTTCGTCGGTCAACTAGTTCAAAGCTATTTTACTGATTTTTGTGATTACAGAAGCCCATGATTTTCATGATTGTGGATTTTTCACAATTTTCACTTGATTTTACAAAAATTCTCGTCGTATCTCTCAGATTTACATCAGGTACATCATCCCCATTTTTAAGTTGTCTTCGATTTTCACTTGCTGCTTCGAGATCGACGACGTCGGCTTCACCGCGTCGACGTGAGAGAGCCAGAGATTCGGTGGAGGGTGAGATTTGATGTAGTGTGCGTTGAAGGCAGAGCCATTTCTCTATTGGCTTCAGGATTAGTCATTCAGATTTTTAGGTTTATTTATTTTCTAGTTGCATGTTTTTATATTTTCTAGTTGCACGGTTCAGTGTTAGCTAGTTGCATGTTTCTATGTTTTCTAGTTACACAGTTCAGTATTAGTTAGTTGCATGTTTCTGTATTATACAATTGTATGTTTCTGCATTATACAATTGCATGTTTTTGTTATATCTAGTTGCACATTTTTCTTATAGGAAGTTGCACGATTCTGTTAAAAGTAGTTGCACGTTTCAGTGATAGTAAGTTGCACGATTCTATTATAGGTAGTTGCACGATTCTGTTAAAAGTATTTGCACGATTCAGTTGCATGTTTCTATTATATCTAGTTGCATGTTTTTCTTATAGAAAGTTGCACGATTCTGTTGTTGTGTTCGATACAATTACTCAATTTAATCGTACACGTCAGAGGGACACGTGTATTATACAACTATTAAAATAACCATGCTCGATGGACAAGTGTGCTCGCCGCTTGCCGACCAAACGAGTTTGTTCGCCAGCTCGCCACTTGCCAACCAAGCGAGTATGCTCGCCGCTTGCCGACTAAGCGAGTTTGTTCGCCAGCTCGCCACTTGCCAACCAAGCAAGATTGATCGCCACAGCTTACCGAGCAAACAGGTATGCTCGCCACTTGCCAACCAAGCAAGTTTGTCCGCAGCTCGCCAAATGTGGCATGATGACTTGATGCTATCCTGAGATGATCCTGAAGATATGTTGATCTGATCAGTCGAGCTGATCAAATCAGGCAAGAAGAAATCAGATAGCCTGAGTCAAGTGACCTGAGGGTCAGGATATCTGAACTCAGATAACCTGAAGGCTCAGATAACCCGAAGGCTCAGATAACCTGAAGGCTCAGATAAACTGAAAGCTCAGATATGTTCGACAAGGACAGAGTTCCGGTATAAAATTGATATGGTCCAAAGGGCGAACAGGGCAATCAGTCGAGCAAAAGATGATTTGGACGACCAAAAGAGTGCCTTATAAACAAGTAGATGCAAAGGTCAACCAGGAAGACGAAATTAGAAACGTGGCAGCATCATATGAGTTCTTGCAAGACACGAAGTCTCCAGCTCATGCTTGCCAAATCAGCTCATGCTTGTCAAAGTACTATAAATAGAAGAAAAAAGAACAAGAGAGGGGTTCATAAAAAAATTCCAGAGCTCATAAAAAATTTCCCAGAGGGTTAGGTTCAAAAAAAATCCCTAGCACTCACACACTTACTCTCCAAATCATCTTTTTTCATGGAAGTTTTCCCCATGAGAAGTATCGTGTATTGTATATGTAAATCTCGCAATATGATATCCCTGGCTTGGAATGCCCCCAGAGTAGTCATTTACTGACGAACTGGGTCAACAATTTCCTGTTATTTACTGTCTACCGTACACGTACTTATTTTATTTGTGAGTTGTTATCAAATTAGCCACATAAAATTCTCTATAAAAAACAACTCGCAACAATTGGCGCTAGAAGGAGGGTGGAGGGTACTAAAAACCAACCCATACACAATCCCGTAGATAGCCGAGACTGAAAAAAGAAATATAATGCCTCAATCTAGGAATACCCAGACGGAGAGGTCGGGACAGAGCCGACCTCACGCTCAGAAAGAGGCTCAGCATCAGCCTCACAAAAATCAGACCGCGGAAATCATCAATCTTGAAGATATCGCCAACAATCCGGCGGCCACAACAAAAGCCATCACTTTCTTGTTGCGAGCACAGAAAGAGAGGGCCGAAAAGGAGTTGGCCAAGTTGAAAGTTCAAGATGATGATGATCGACGCTCGCATACACCTGATAGCGAGCAAGTTAAGTTGAAAGATGCACGGAAGCGGGCCAACAAAAAGGCAGATGATATGTCGGACAACGAGCAGCCTCAAGGGTCCAGACCATCAGCGTTTGGACGTTTGAGGCTCTCCGTTAAAGACCGAATCGGCAATCATAGGCGACAGGATCCCGGGAGGGAACAACCGACGAACATGCCGGCTCCCTCAGATCCTCATGATTGCCCGCATCCCGAACAAAAATCGGTTGGAACTAAATTGTCTATCCATCATCGATTGGGTAGTCAAGGACGAACTTGGAAAGGGGGACTGCCCCATCACGAGCATGACCCCCTGGGTCCTCATGATGGGACACAGCCCCGATCCAAGTCTGTCAGTTCCACGAAATTCGCAGAAATGCAAAAAACGATTGAAGGTTTACGGCCGGCCGCCCGAAAAAAAGGACTCCCCGGGCGAAGCACAATGCCGCTGCGCCACTAACACCGGCGATCATGGCAGCCGAAATACAAGAGAAAGTGGCAAAGATCCGACCACCAATTCCTATGTTCGATGCTGAGTCTAACCCACATGTTCACCTCAGCAAATATTTAGATTTTATGATCGCCATGGGCACCACCGACGCGACGCAGTGCCGATCATTCCCCATGACGTTGGGCGACCGCGCCCACATATGGTTTTTCTACTCGCCCACAAGATCCATCATGTCTTTTATTTTCGATTGGGACGAAATTTCGTCCATTTCTCATCCATGTGCTCGCCAAAGACCAAAACAAAGGTTGACACATTTCTCCCAACTAAAGGGTGAGTCAGATCGAGCATACATCGAAAGATTTGACAAATGTTTGTTCGATGGAGCCCCAGTTGAAGAGGATGCCAAGATCCTCACGGTGGTTGGAGGCCTGACCTTGAACACGGATATGTGGAAAGCCATGCATTAGGATTAGCCGAACACATATGCCGAATTCCGAGAGCGAGCAACCAAGATTATAGCCATCTTTGGATCGCTTTCGCCCAATCACGATTAGGTCGAGAAACAACAACAAAAAGAGTTTTTGGTAAAAAGTAATGAATGAAATTATAAACCCCGGATCTTTAAACCATTTGAAGAAAAAAGGTAGCAAATGCCCTACGAAGTCTTGAGGCGTTTAAAGAAAACAATATTTAATCAAATTAAAGATCGGGACATGTTAGATAAGCCACGAAGAATCATAATGGATAAAAATCGGCTTAATCCTTCCAAGTTTTGCAGTTATCATGAGTACATCAGACATAATACCGAAGAATGTCACGATTTACTTCGCCAACTTTGGAAGTTATATGAAGAAAATCGTCTTACGCAGTTCCTCAAAAAGCCGGCGAGTAGAGACTTCCGAACAGAAAAAAACAGGCGATCGTAGGGGTAAGCATAAGGCCGAAGAGGCATCTGATAGTGATCCCGAGCAATCCCACAAAAGGTCGGAATTACCCAAAAGAGGGGAACCTACCATGAGTAGAGGTCGGGAGAGTCAAGAAATCCACATGATTTGTCCTGATTATGGTCCAGTGGGTGGATGCTATCAGGCACCAACATTATCGAACAGGCTAAAGAAGATGGAGATGCGTGCCATGCAAAGCATCCATCAGGTGAAGGTGGCGAGCACATCAGCTAGCACGCCACCCTCTCACCAAATCATGTTTTTGGAAGACGGTCTCGACATCATAATCACCCCCCACAATGACTCTCTAACCATCAGCGCTCATCTTCTCGATTTGAAGGTACATCGCCTCCTGGTCGATACCGGAGCATATGCGAACATTCTGTTCGTCAACACTCTGCACCAAAGGGAGAAGCAAGTTGGGGACTTGAGTAGTTATATAGAACCATGTGATCACACCATCATGGGTTTCGGGGAATCTGTAACCCGACCCTATGGTATGATCAGGTTAGGAGTTGAGCTATAGTCAACTTTAAATCCGGAGATCCGACGAACTAGAATGCTAGACTTTGTAATCGTCGATGCTCCGTCTACTTATAACGGGTTTCTAGGTTGCCCGTTTATTCAGGAATTTAAAGCTTCATGTTCGACTTATTACTATTGTGTTAAATTTCCAACTCAAGAGGGAACGGGTAGCGTAAAAGGCGACCAGAAAAAAGCTCGAGATTGTTTGTTGTCATGCGCGCCAGAAAAGCAAAACATCATTAACATGATGGAGCAAACATGGGAGACCGGAGAATCAAGCCAACAGGCGAATACTTTGCCAAAATACCCCTTCTTGACGAGCACATCTCCACGGGCGGACATAGAACCTGGGATGATAGCCCATATTCCAGATTTAATGAACATTGATCCGCCAAATGAGCTACCGGACCTAGAACCTCGTGTAGGTTTTGAACCTATGGAGGTAGATGACGAACACCGGGGGTCTATCGAAGATCCTCGATGGAAGCTAAAAAAGAGGCGAGCAACGCCTGTTGAACAATTAGAGTCTGTCAATATTGACCCGAACAGACCATAATTGGAAGTGTTTATTGGTTCAGAATTACCCGAACCTTTCCGAACAGAAGTGATTGCATATCTTCGAGCAAACTTGGATGTGTTCGCTTGGTCACATGAAGACATGGTTGGCATTGATCCTAAACATGCATGTCATTCTCTTAATCTTGACCCAACACAAATTCCAATAATCCAGAAGCGCAGAAAATTCAGTCCGGAGAAGTATGCAGCTATGGATAGTGAAATCAAAAAATTGCTCGACAATAAATTGATTCGAGAAGTAAAATGACCAAGATGGCTTGCAAACCCTGTGCTCGTCCACAAATCTAACGGAACTTGGAGGTTATGCATAGATTTCACTGATTTAAACAAGGGATGCCCGAAAGATAATTTCCCGATGCCACATATCGATTATTTTGTCGATAATACAGCAGGACATGAGCTCATGACCTTCATGGATGCATTTGCTGGCTATCACCAAATACCCATGCATCCGGACGATCAAAAGAATACGGCATTCTGCAGCGAAAAGACTATGTATTGTTGGCAACGCATGCCATTCGAATTAAAGAATGCCGGAGCAACGTATCAACGTTTGGTGAACAAAATGTTCGATGAACACATAGGCCGAATAGTTGAGGTGTATATTGATGACATTGTGGTAAAAAGCGAGCATAAGGAAGACCACATCATCCACCTGGCACAAACGTTTGATATTCTCAGGGGGTATAACATGAAATTAAATCCGAAGAAATGCAACTTTGGGGTTCATTCAGGAAAATTCCTCGGACATATGGTCAGTCAACGGGGGATTGAAGCGAACCCATCAAATATTCAAGCCATGCTCGACATGCAGGACCCCAGGAGTGTGAAAGAAATCCAAAAATTAACTGGACGTCTGGCTTCTATAAGCCGGTTTATATCCTTAACCGGAGACAAATGCAAACCTTTCTTTGGCGATTAAAGAAAGGGAAATTCGATGGAGACGAGCATTGCCAAAATGCGTTCGAGTCATTAAAACGATACCTAGCAGATACCCAAATATTATCTAAGCCTGTTCCAGGCGAACAACTTTATCGTATCTTCTTTGCATCCAGAGCATGCAATTAGTAGGTTGTGCTTTCGTTAAAGGCGAGGGCGACACACTTTGCCTATTTATTATGTAAGTCGGTGCTCAAAGCCCAGAGCTCGGTACCCTCTACTTGGAAAAACTTGCATATGCTCTCGTTATGAGTGTTCGAAAACTGCGACCATACTTTTTCGATCACTCAGTCGAGGTATTAACCACATTCCCATTGCGACAAGTTCTCCACCGACCAGACACTGCGGGCAGATTACTCAAGTGGGCGGTGGAGTTAGGCAATTAATTGGCATTACGTTAAGCCCGAGCGGCAATGAAGGGGCGGCTATGGCGATTTCATGGTCGAGTTGACATATCCACAAATGCCGAAAAGAATTCGACCAACCATGGCACATGTATGTAGGCGACTCATCGAAGAAGTTCAAGAGCGGGTGGGCGTGGTTCTCACCCCAACTCGACAAACTTTCAACGACCATCCGTTTTGATTTCCGACCACAAATAATGAGGCCGAGTCTGAAGCTTTGATCATTTGGACTACACATGGCTATGACAATGGGAATTCAGAGGTGATGATTTATAGCGATTCTCAAATAATTGTATACCAAGTATTTAGAAATACGAGGCCCGAGGCGAACAAATGACACAATATCAGCAACTAGCAAAGGAGTTGCTTGAACAATTCGAATAAGTTTACATAGAACAATTACCACGATTGGATAATTCGTTCACTGATGCCTTGGCGGGATTGGCAACAAAGAAGGAGTGACGAAGCACGAGCGAACATTGTGGTTAAAATCACAACTTGTTCGCCATCAATCACCGAGTTGTGGTCGCCCATGTGACGGTGACAAGAAAACACGGATGACTCAATTTTAAGTTACTTACAAAAAGGACTTCTAAACGAAAATAAAGCACAAGCTACTCGCCTCGAGGATCAATGAAATAGCTCGTTATATTATCTTAGACGAGCATTTATACAAAAGAAGTTTCCCACTTCCATTATTGAAGTGTATTACTCCTGAAGAGAGTCAGATAATTCTGGAAAAAATTCATGAGGGGGTATGTGGAAACCATACAAGTGGACTTGTCCTGGCACATAAAACTGTCAGACAAGGTTATTACTGGCCGACCCTCAAAAAAGATTCGCTCGCGTATGCTCGCGCGTGTCACAAGTGTCAGATACATGACCCACTTATCCATAGCCCACCTGAAGAACTAGTGTCAGTTTACAGCCTGTGGCCATTTCCTAAATGGGGAATCAATTTGATTTGCCCGTTTCCTACTGGCACATCGGGAGTAAAATATGCTGTGGTTGCCGTTGATTACTATACTAAATGGGCGGAAGCTGAAGCTGTTGTTAAAGCCACCGAACAAAGAATGTGGAACTTTGTTTGGAAAAATATCATTTGTCGTTTTGGGATTCCCCAATCATTGGTAACAGATAATGACAAACAGTTCGATGGAAGTGAATTCCGACAAAATTGTGCTCGCTGGGGCATAAAAAAGCATTACTCTACTCCGTATTAACCCCAGTCAAACGGACAAGTAGAAGCTGTCAATAAAATTATCAAGCATATCCTCAAAGTTAGACTTGATAATTCCAAGGGGGGGATTGGCTGAAGAGTTTCCCGAAATATTATGGGCCTATCAAACTACTTTCAGAACATCAACTGCGGAAACCCCTTTTGCCCTGGCATTTGGTGCGGAAGCTGTTATACCCGCAGAAGTCAAGATTCCGAGCCATCGGACAATGACTTTTGGAGAGCACATCAACGACCAGGCGCTCGCCCTAAGTGCAGACTTGTTAGAAGAAAGAAGGATGGAGGCTGATTTCAAGAACGCCATGTATAAAAAAAAGATCAGAAAAGTTCTACAACTCCAAAGTCCGAACACGCAGGTTCAACTTGGGCAAGCTGTTTCTAAGGCGATCAACGGGGGTGTCAAGTGGTGTGTTCGGTCGAGCATGGGAAAGTCCATTCAGAGTTACAGAACGTTTGTTAAAAGAGGCTTATGATTTGGAAGACCTGAATGGAGTCCCATTGTCCTACTCGTGGAATCGTCAAAAAAAAAAGTATTATCGAGAAACAGCACAACCGCCGAACATAATCAGCCATTCGCTTTCGACGAGCAAAACCGACCGAAAGCATAATCGTAGATTGCTCGCCCGAGCATAGCGGGCGAAAGCATAATCAGCCATTCGGTTAAGACGAGCAGGATAAACATGAAGGAAGAACATACCATGTTCGACACAAATTTCTGAATCTTCTAGAAGAAATTAAGCTAAGACTATCAAAAGATAGAAGATACGTTGTCGAAACAAGTTGAGAAGTGGTGGCAACCAAAAGAGGTATGTGTCAATCCTTGAATAAGAACTGAAAAACAAGGACAAATGTCAAAATGAGGATTTAAAGCAAGAAGGTCAACACCAACTAGCTATGCCAGCACATGTTTGGGATAGTACTATAAATAGGCATATTGATAGCTGAAGAAAGTGGAGAAAAACAGAAAAAAAAGCGCAAACATAGTAGAAGAAAAATTGGTTATCGAGAAAGTTGGTTTGGTATGCCTCAGACGAAGTATCCAAAGACTCGATTCAACTATCATTCCTTTGAATCGATCATCTATCTGGCACTTGCTCTAATCTGAGCTTTATACCCCATAAGACACTCGAACGCGGGTTGGCGCCAATTACGGACTCAAGATGCTCGGCAGAGTCATGGTTGCCACTCCACGTACTCACCGCTTGTCACGTTAGTAAATCACTAGTCCCCCACGCATCCCCAAAATCTCCTCAGGGGTGGGATGTCGTGGTATCCTTCGAAATGACGCGCGCGGATGCCGATGCTCGGCATCTACATAAGGGACAAAAAAAGGCGGCGAAGAGTTTTTTCGCGCTGATATAAGCAGCGTGCGTGCTCGCCACATGCTCATGTCCCGGCAACCAGCATAATCATAACTTGTCGGGAGGGACAAGCGGCGTCTTCTTTGTTGCTCGAGCATGTTACTTAAAAGAGTAGCACGGTGATCCCGCCTCATACTTGTCAACATCAATTCAGAGGGACGAGATGAGGTCGGCTTCGTGTCTATTTCAAGACAAGGTTTAAATTCAAAACCATAGTCGATATACATAGTTATGTGTAATAGGCAGTCTTCTTCAAATGTAAAGGTTGTAATAGAATACAACGTGTTGCAAAAACATTTTCGTTTATTAAGTTTTTCTAGTTGAAGCCTATCAGAGGTTGCACCTAAGCCGGACGACCCGAACAAAGACGAACGAGCCGAAGTTTATATTCACCTAACGTAAAGCAGTTCAGACTCGGATACCCATGAAGAAAGCGAGTGATGGCAGATGCTTGATGCAAAAAAGCGACTCAGATTTACGGATACCCGCTGCAAAAAGTGATGATGAGTACGGGTCGGTGACTAAATAAGAAGACCCGAGTACGAATAGTGATCGCGCCTAAATAAGACGATCACGAAACAAGAAAGGGGGGGTTGCATATAAGCTAATGTTGGGATTATACTAGAAAGTATGCTTTTACTTTGTATAATCGAAACTGAATTTTCAGACTTATTTACTGATATAAATTGTTTATCACTGATGCTTTAAATATTATTTAATGTTACATATATTTATTTGCATAATCGTTCAATAAGTCGATGCGTGTTACATTGTAGTTAATTTAGTGATACCAGATCACAAAAGATTAAATTAACAGTCCCTTGTAACTAAAAGTACGCCATTCACGACCTAGATGGAAATGAACAACCCATCGTGAAAGGTTGAAGTGTAAGGCTCTGATTGACTTGTCTTGACCAAGAGATTACACTAGTGCATGATTGATGCACTGAATAGGACCTACAGGAGGGTAAATTCTTCAGGACTGAACAAGGAAGAATTAGACCTCAGTGGTTTGTTATTTCTTAATCTTCGTCCCTTAAATAGGATCACGTGGGATTGGTAACTATTGCTTTGACTTAACATGGGTAGCGAATCAGTGAGATTCAATACTTTTTATCTTGGACAATATTATTAGTCACATGTGATTGCTAAGATTTAATATGAAGAATCGTGTGGAAAGCACGACATTGTTCGATTTGCCCCTTGGGAGGTTCATAAGCTTTATCATACCAAATCTTGCAAGTGGAATTAGTTTCAGGTATGGATAATAATGTTGAACCGTTCCTTGACCAAGGATAAAAGATATTAATTAACGGAAAGCTATTTCAGTGGCTTGAATTAATTAATGGGCTAGATAATCTTAAACACGGGAAATAATGACCGGGAGCCATATTGACTGTAATATGGGTTAAGATGGATAGTGCAATATTAATTATGTAGTGGGATTAATTAATATTTATGGGCTTTAATTATATTGTGGCTCAATATTAGATATTCAAGGTCCATTAGAAGGTCCAATCTTAATTCTCCTAAAGGCCCCCTAAGTAGCCCAACATATAGTCCATTAACTGAAAATGTGATTAAAATAAAATAAATAATGTTGCTTATTTTTCCACTAATATTTCAAAAATTATGGATAGAGTTGGGAGAAAGATTTTCTTTGAATTTTGTTATGGAATTAAGATATGTATTCTTGGAATACAAGATTATCTCATTAAATTCAAGAAATCTCCCACTTGGTTATTCATAGTGATATTTTCGAAAAATATGAAATATAGTGGGCAAGAAAGATTTTCTTGATTTTCTTGAAAAGATATTATGGAAGATATGTATTTCTTGAAATACAAGAATATCTCATAAATTCAAGAAGATCCAAATCTTGGAATCTTGATCTCTATATTTTAGAAAATCCATAGTATTAGAGTAAGTGGAATTTTTGTGGAATATTATAATTATGGGAAAAAGAATATAGGAGATATATTCAAGATTTCTTGGAGATCAAGAAAAGATTTTTCCACATTGTTTTATCACAAAAAAATTAGTTCACTTTAGACTCTATAAATAGGGGATGATTCTTTCATTCCCAAGTACAATTCTATGTGCTGGAAAAATTAGTATATCCACAAAGGTGGTGCAACATATTTTATTTCCCTTTTGTTAAATCGTTCACAAGAATCCTTCCACCGGATAGTCGAACGAGGACTAAGGGAATACTTGGGAAGTCCTTACGGTTAGTCTAATCACCATACCGTTGTCATCCCAAGAGGAATGCGTTCACGTAAACTCGTAGAATTTTCATGCGAGATTTTACGTGAATTATTATATGCATGATATGTTGTTGGATTATTATTTGAATTAATATAGGATTAATTCATGCTAGTAATAATTAAAGAATTAAATTTGTATTTAAATATTCACCGAAGAATAGATCGTGCAACATATTTCCCCTAACATTGGTATCGAGCCACGCGATTTAGACTCTGAATTTTAAATTGTAATTTAATTAGCGGACATTAAATTTGAAATTGGATAGTAGAATTGCTAGATCTATTTTGCAGGTATCCAATTGCCATGGAATTTAATGTGTTTGTTTATGCATGCATATAAAGCGTGGTTTTTAATTGATTCGATTCGGATTCGTTTTTGCCTCGTGAGAAAATCCACCAGTAGATTAGAATTTGTTTGATTTGATCAATGTAATAGACTAGTCTAGATCTAGGTTTATTTATTTTTTGTAAATAAATTAACCGGAGGAAAACGGAGGACGGAGACGAAGAATTAAAGGGCGAAATCCAGCCGGGCGTGGCGGTGGGCGTCGCATAAAACGTGCAAAGGAGGCACCTATGATATGACGCAATAGGCGAGGCCGAGGGCGAGCCACACAATAGGGGATCGCCGCGACGACGGGCGGGCGGCGCAGGCCAAGACGCGGCACTGCCAAGGCGAAAGCGGATCAAGTGGCGATTTAGGGCGCTGCACAGTAAGGAATCGCCAGGGCGTTATGCGTAACGTTGGCGACGCTGGCGCAGCGGCGGGCGATATCGCTTAGACAGACGCGGGCGACCGATGACGCAAGGCCGAAGGGCGACACGGGCGCTGCGGCTGGCGAGCATTGCCGCTTCGGGTGGGCTACATGGCGCTTCGGGTGGGCGTCTGTGTGCGCTGTGTTAAGGCGCACGGACGCAGTTGCTTAGGGGCAAGCGGTCGGACCGGATCGCGGAGTGCATCCATTGCCGCGAGCTACTTGGCGTGGCGTTTGAGAGCGGAGTTCTTTTCGAGACGATCGAGTGGGAGAAATTCAAGATGGTGTTTCTTCAAGATCAAGCCAAGAAAAATTAAACCATGACAATTGGATAATTTGTGCCCAATATGTTTATTTTTTTCTGTTTTTGCTTGATTTATTTTGTGCTACCTTATGCTTTATTTAATTTGTTTAAATGTGTTTGCATGAGAGTTGCCCAAATGAAAAATCTCACCTTCAAAATTACTAAGTATGTTTAAATAATTAATTGACAATTTTATTAGGATAATAAAATTGAATTAATTTTTGACCTCCATGATTTATTTATTTGTGAATTCTTTTGGAGAAATTCCCCACGGGATTTGTCAAAAGATAGCTCTCACATGAATGAATTCCAAACGGATGATTGTGGGTTATTACTAGTGGCGGCGATGACCCTCCCCCACGAGGCTCGTTCAAAGCGAAATAATAGTCTGTATTTAATCATGGTTATTACTTAGGTATAAAATTGATATGCATATACTTCCCGAAGTCCCCTGTCAATTTTATATCGGTCAAGGGGAGCCAACTATTAATCTGGATATTAAAGGTTTATGAATCGTTCTTGTTTGTAATTCGCTTGAATGTGTTTAAATAATGACCCACCCACGTGGCTTATTTAAACATTTTTTGAGATGTTTCGATGCATGTTCATATTTTTTTTGAGATTTTAAATATGATGCATGTGATCGAATCTTGTGATATACTTGTGCTATTGCATATAGTTGTTTATTTGGAGTTCATCATCATGTCGTTACCTTTTAATCCCATTGTTATTATACTTTAAAGTCAATACAATATGTATGGAAACTATATTGATTGGAAACGAAAAATTATAATTGTCCTAATCGCACAAAAGCACAAGTGGATTCTTGACACACCAAAATCGGATGAGCCAACCGACGAGTCAAAAACACGCGGGACTCGTCGGATCACCTCATGCGAGATATCGTCGGCGAAAATGGTGGAGGCCAAACCCGTAAGGGATTCGTCCTCAAAATAGATGGCCTATCTCGAACAAACTTGAGATTCTCGAAAGTGATTATGATCCGGAGACTTCGGATGAATTTGGTACTTCACTCTACGCCCAAAAACGTTTTTTGAGCATTTTGGCCTCGCTAGCTAATTTGTTGCAAGCTTTTGGTCTCGGCAGAAATGATGATAAGGCACCAAACTCAAGTTTTGATGACGAATTGGTCCGTCTTTCATCTTCTAGGCCAAGGGTAGGCAAGATAAAGAAGAGGACCAAAGGCCATAAGCAATAAAACTCAACTGTTGCCAAGGGCAATGGTAAGATGAGGAATGCTTGTTGTGTCAAGGAAAATCCAAAGAGGAAGTGCTTAAGCTACGGTGAGAGAGGACAATGGAGGTTTTACCTGTTCCAACCCCAAAAAGGGACGGAAAGGAAGGTAATTCTCACACACTAGTTGTTGAAACTTGTTTAGCGGCGTATACTTCTCATTCGTGGGTGGTTGATACGAGATCCACTAATCATGTTGGCTTCACGGGTTCAAACAGACCTGACAACTTAGTGGGAGCGAGATCCTCATCACACTGGGCGTCGTTACGAAAGTAGAAGTCATTGCAATGCTACGTAAGTGGCATATATTGCAATGCTACGATAGTAACGATTATTGCAATACTACGCAAGTAGCAGACATTGCAACGCTACATGAGTAGTAGTTAAAGCAGTGGGAGAAGTGCACCTATCTTTTGAAGATAAAGTTTTTTTGAGATTATCTTTATGTTCCCAGTTTTAGAAAGAATTCACTTTCAGTTTCTAAAATTCGATTAAAGGACACTAAGTTTCTTCTAATAAGAATGACATCATTTTTGAAATGATGAGTGTATCTGTTACGGGACATTGATGGAAACTCTATATACAATTAACTGTGCACACCACTCACGAAATGCATCCTATAACACATCAACTATTTTCGACAAAAGAAAACATGAACGAGACACTTCTTTGGCATCTAAGATTGGGTCATTTAAATCCAAAAAGGATCCAAAGGTTGGTGAAAGACGGTTCACTGGATTTTCTCCAAGTTGAACGAATTCCAACATGCGAATCATGTTTGGAGGGTAAAATGACCAAGAGGGCAATTGGAGCCAAGGGGAATAGGGCCAAAGAAGTGTTAGAGATCGTTCACACAGATGTATGTGATCCAATGTCAACCAAAGCAAGAGGAGGTTATGAGTATTTTTATTGATGATTACTTCGAGAATGCGGTTACATTTTCCTTATGAAGCATAAATGAGACCTTTGAAATTCAAAGAATTTAAGGCTCAAACAGAGAATCATAGGGAAAAACGTATCAAGTCTCTACGATCCGATCGTGGAGGCGAATACCTCAAAGAATGAGTTTTTGAACTACTTATCGATGAAGGATTGTATCCCTCACTTTAACAAAAGCGGAGTTGCAGAGAGCTAAGAAAGCGAACTCTTTTGGAAATGGTTAGATCAATGATGAGTTATGCGAGATCTTCCTAAGGATTACGGGGTCATGCCTTAGAAAAAACAATGCTTACATTCGAACTTGGTGCTATCCAAATCGGTTCCCAAAACACCCAAAGAATTGTGGACCGGCGCAAGCCCAGTATGAGACACATGAGAATTTGGGGGTGTCCGCCCACGTGTTGGACAAGGAAGCCCATAAATTGGATCTTCGATCGAGAATTAAGGTTGTTTGTAGGATACCAGGGAACAAAAAGGGTGTATGTTCTATGGTCCCGAAGATCAAAAGGTGGTCATAAGCACCCACTTTAGATTCTTGGAAGACTATATGAACCAAAGAAAACCCGAAGTGAGATTACCTTAAATGAGCTTAAAGGGCAAACCTCGATGCCAAACAGACTAGATGATATACCAAACGATACGCTTTTTCTGGCGGAGACCTCGTCATAGTGGGAGGGTTGTTAGGCGACCGAGAGATTCATGGGAATAGGAGAGTCCTCGGACTTGATTCCGGATAAAATTTAATCGAGACCCATGGACATATACGAGGCACTCCAAGAAAAGGATCAGATTCTTGGCAAACAAAGAATGAAAGCGAAATGGGTTCTATGTTTCATAATAGAGTGTGGGAGCTAATCGAACCACTTAGTGGGGTCAAACCCATTGGATGCAAGTGGGTATATAAGAGGAAAAGAGGACCGGACGGGAAGGTTGAAACCTTTAAAGCAAGACTAGTGGCAAAAGGTTATACTCAGAAAGAAGGGATCGATTATGAGGAAACTTTTTTCGCCAAGTAGCCATGCTTAAGTCCATCCGTATTCTCTTATCGATTTCACAAGATTTTGACTTTGAAATCTGGCAAATGGATGTCAAGACAGCTTTCCTTAACGGAAGTCTTGATGAAGAGATCTATATGCAAAAACCCCAAGGTTTCATTGGAACATGCCAAGAACACCTAGTTTGTAAGCTCAAGAGGTCCATTTACGGACTCAAACAGGCATCCAGAGCTTGGAACCAATGTTTTGATCATGTTATAAAGTCTTATGGGTTCGATCAAAACGAGTTTGAAAGTTGTGTGTATAAAAAGCGTGTCGGAACTGCATTGGTAATTTTTGTACTATAAGTAGATGACATTTTGATCATCGGGAACGATGTGAAGGTGTTATCAGACGTAAGGGCATGACTTTCAAAACAGTTTGATATGAAAGACTTAGGGAGGCGGACACATCCTTGGGATCAAGGTCACTCGAGATCGCAAGAAAAGGATGATCGGGTTATCGCAAAGTTTCATACATAGACTTTGTCTTGAAACTATTGAAGATGCAAAATTCAAGAAAGGATTAGTACCTTTCGGGCATGGAATCCATCTATCCAAGAAAATGTCCCTAAGGCGTTAAAAGGAGATAGATGACATGAAAGACATTCCTTTGTTTTTGGCATCGGAAACCTTATGCATGCAATCTTTCGTATGAGACCGGATATCCTTTTACCGTAGGCATGGTAGCAAGATATCAAAGTAACCCGAGGAAAGAGCATTGGACGACAGTTAAAAACATTATGAAGTACCTGAAAAGAACTCGGGATAGAATGTTGATTTATCAGTCAGATACTCCAATCCCCATCGGCTACACGGACTCGGATTTCCAATCAGACTTAGTTTCCAGAAACTATATGCCTCAGTTAGTGTGTTTCCATTTGGGAAGTGTAGCCATCAAATGGACGAGTGTGAAGCGTAAATGCATCAACGACTCAACCATGGAAGTCGGGTAAGTAGCTGCTTGTGAAGCAGTAAAAGAACCGATTTGGATCTATACCTTCTTAGTGGACTTGGATCGAGTTCCGAATTTGTTTAGCAATATTTGCTTTAGGCGATTGCAAATTCAAAGGAACCAAGAGTCCACGAGTCAAACAAGCACACTAAAGGAAAGACATCTTATCTGAAATCGTTAAGAGAGGAGATATAGATGTGGCAAAGATAGCGTCTAAGGACAACCTAGCTTGATTCATTCACAAAGGTCTCTACGAATACATTCGAGAGACATGTGGAAGGAATGGGTGTCAAGACCGATTGCTAATCTGCTTTGAGTATAAGTGAGAGAAATTATTAGGTTCGTGTAGGTGACATTAGATGTCATAGACTACACGAGACATGTTGTAGTATACTTAAGCGGACTTTGAGTATAAGTGGGAGATTGTTGGGATTATCTTTGGAAAGTATTCTTTTACTTTGTATAATCTAAAAATGAATTTTCAGGACTTATTTCTTTGAAATAAATTGTTTATCATGATGCTTTAAATATTATTGAATGTTACATATATTTCTTGCATAAGCTGTTCAATAAGTAAATGCGTGTTACATTGTAGTTAATTTAGTGATACCAGATCACAGAAGATTAAATTAACAGTCCCTTGTAACTAAAAGTACGCCATTCACGACCTAGATGGAAATGAACAACCCATCGTGAAAGGTTGAAGTGTAAGTCTCAGATTGACTTGTCTTGACCAAGAGATTACACTAGTGCATGATTGATGCACTGAATAGGACCTACAGGAGGATAAATTCTTCAGGACTGAACAAGGAAGAATTAGACCTCAGTGGTTCGTTATTTCTTAATCTTCGTCCCTTAAATAGGATCACGTGGGATTGATAACTATTGCTTTGACTTATCATGGGTAGCGAATAAAGGAGATTCAATACTTTTTATCTTGGACAATATTATTAGTCACATGTGATTGCTAAGATTTAATACGAAGAATCGTGTGCAAGTACGCTTGTTCGATTTGCCCCCTTGGGAGGTTCATAAGCTTTATCATACCAAATCTTGCAAGTGGAATTAGTTTCCGGTATGGATAATAATGTTGAACCGTTCCCTTGACCAAGGATAAAAGATATTAATTAACGGAAAGCTATTTCAGTGGCTTGAATTAATTAATGGGCTAGATAATCTTAAACACGGGAAATAATGACCGGGAACCATATTGACTGTAATATGGGTTAAGATGGATAGTGCAATATTAATTATGTAGTGGGATTAATTAATATTTATGGGCTTGAATTATATTATGGCTCAATATTAGATATTCAAGGTCCATTAGAAGGTCCAATCTTAATTATCCTAAAGGCCCCCTAAGTAGCCCAACATATAGTCCATTAACTAAAAAGGTGATTAAAATAAAATAAATAATGTTGCTTATTTTTCCACTAATATTTCGAAAATTATGGATAGAGTTGGGAGAAAGATTTTCTTTGAATTTTGTTATGGAATGAAGATATGTATTCTTGGAATACAAGATTATCTCATTAAATTCAAGAAATCTCCCACTTGGTTATTCATAGTGATATTTTCGAAAAATATGAAATATAGTGGGCAAGAAAGATTTTCTTGATTTTCTTGAAAATATATTATGGAAGATATGTATTTCTTGAAATACAAGAATATCTCATAAATTCAAGAAGATCCAAATCTTGGAATCTTGATCTCTATATTTTCGAAAATCCATAGTATTAGAGTAAGTGGGATTTTTGTGGAATATTATAATTATGGGAAAAAGAATATAGGAGATATATTCAAGATTTCTTGGAGATCAAGAAAAGATTTTCCCACATTGTTTTATCACAAAATATTTCGTTCACTTTAGACTCTATAAATAGGGGATGATTCTTTAATTCCCAAGTACAATTCCATGTGCTGGAAAAATTAGTAAATCCACAAAGGTGGTGCAACATATTTTATTTTCCTTTTGTTAAATCGTTCACAAGAATCCTTCCACCGGATAAATAAGCGAGGACTAAGGAATACTTGGGAAGTCCTTACGGTTAGTCTAATCACCATACCGTTGCCATCCCAAGAGAATGCGTTCACGTAAACTCGTAGAATTCCGCATGCGTAGGTTTTACGTGAATTATTATATGCATGATATGTTGTTGGATTATTATTTGAATTAATATAGGATTAATTCATGCTAGTAATAATTAAAGAATTAAATTTGTATTTAAACCCATCTGGTCGCAGCTAAATAAGACGATCAACCTGATTGCATCTCAATAAGACAATCAAAAAACCAAAGAAGTCAGGGTGGAACATAGACACAGATCATGTTCGAATTCATTCAAAAGAAAAGAGGCATAAATTAGGAAACAAGACAAACATCAACCGATCAACCGTTCATCAGCAACAAAACTCATCCTCGACGGTCAGGTTAGAAGAAATTGTTCAACAAACAAATTTAACCATTCAACAGTAAAATTGTTCGAACAAGAAAGAAGAAGACAAAAATTACACAATAGTTCAGAAGAAATTGTTCAAAGAAAGCAAAAAATAAAACTAAGGAATAAACTCATTATTGGGGGGGGGCGAGGCGATGTATCGAACAAATCCGCCTCATCCGCCGCCCCTTCAGAGCAACTCCTCCAAAGATCGCCGTACTAGTCCTTTCGCTAGGTAGCGCGATTCACTCATCTTCGGGAGGACCACTTTGTTCGTCTTGCACCTGATCGAACCCGTGCTCGGCTCAGCAAGCTTGATCGATAATACCTTCAACATTTGCGTCTGAATCATCCTCCTCATCCAAAATAGGATCATCAATCTCGATCCCATCGAAGATTAGAGAAATCGCACGGATCACTCGTCCCGGATATTGGAAGGTTGCGATCCGGAGGGTTGTCGTCGGTACTTCTCAAAATGGGTTATGAGCGGGGCAATCTGGTCGGTATTATGCGTATGTCTAGCAGAACGGATGGCATCGGCAAAGGCACATATATAAGAGAAATTCGACATGGAATCAACATACTCCTCGATTGTGCAATTTCAAATTTTTCAAGACCCAAACGAGTGTTGGTCTCTTCAGATGATGAGAAGTTGTTGGCGAGCAAAGTTTTCTCGCGATTCTTGACCTCGATCTCTACCGGAGTTTTGAACTCAGCGTTAATCGTCCTGAACTCTCCTAATCCGACCACCTCCTCTGAGCAAGGTCTAGCTCCTCCCTCTTTGGCGAGCATCTTCCCGAGCTTGCGAGCATCCTCTTGAGCTTTGCGAGCCTCACTGGTGAGAATACTTGACCACGAGCCCACTTCACTTCATCTTGAGTTTTGCTTTCGGCGTTCACCTTCTCTTGAAGCTTTTTGATAAAGAGCCACGTAGTTGGCATGAAGATTGGCGGACTCGGCAAAGCTTTCTCAAGAGAACCAAAGATTGGTCGTGGTGCACTAGGCCAAGTCGCATGGTTTCCAAAGGTGTTGAACCCTTAGTGGCCTCTTCGAGCTCAGTTGTCCATGCTCGAATGGGGGTCTCGCACGCCTTCTGGACATCCTCGGGAAGGCCAGGAACATTGCGAACACTTGGAGAGTAGTAATAATTTTTTTTAATTCTGGCATCAGAGGCGCCAATCTGTTCAACCTGCATGTTCACCCGAGCAAACAAATATGGTTAAGCGACCAAGTCAAGTGGATCAAGGAAATACTCTAACAAGCGAGTAAACGTACCTGTTCACCCGAGCAGGGTCCCATCCCAAAAATGACTTGTCTTCGGGAGAATGGAGTGGGAACTCATAGGGGTCCGAGGTTAGGGGTCCCGCAGGAGGTGGAGAAGATGTACCAACCTCCATTTCGACGATCCGCAACTGGGACGGACCCGAGGCAGCGACCATTCGACGCTTCACCGGTGGGGGTCGCCTCAATGACATCAATGCTCGTTTGAGCTATCGGATTTTGCTCGTCAGGTGCCCTCTGGATCTCTTTGGCGAGGGAGCTTGAGTTCAGCTTCTGCTCCGCCGAACGAGTTATCCTCTTCGGCCAACTCGACTCGCCCGGTCCGGGCGCCGGGTTCGCTCGCTTTTCTCCTCGCTTTCGCTTCCCTCGATTTGCTCGCTGAGCATCCTCTCGGCTTGAATTCGAGTGAGCTCTTGAGGTCTCTTAGTTTGAGCCATTTTAGTATGCTCGGAGGTGCTCACAAAGAACAAAGGATGGTGGCTGGAAAAGCGTAGTCAAAAAGAATTCATTAAAAAAGAAAGAGAAACCGCGAACAAAGGATACAACACATTTTCAAATACAAAAAACAATCCTTACCAATTTGGATTGACAACAACTAAATGGTGAGGGGCACGTACAAACCTCCCTTCTTCCTTTGATCGGCGCAAGTATTCAAAGTCTTCACCGATCGTTCGAGTAAGGCTCGAGATCGATTTGCGGATGATCTTTGAAATAACCGTCATTTGGTCTCTTTTGTCGTTCTTTGCTTGAATTCACGAAATTGAGAATAAGTTAAAATCGGTTCATGGTGAAGATAAAAAAACACAAAAATACTTTACCGGTAAATCCCAAAATCTGTGGGGATATCTAGGCGAGCATTTGGTTCACATCCGAATCGGGCTTTTCCAATCGCCCCCAACGAACCAGAACTTCTCTTTCCAATCAGTAATCTTGTTCGGCACATCCTCAATGACCTTACATTTGGCATTTGCCTGCATGAACAACCATCCATGTTCGCCCTTGGGTCGAGTCAAATGTACCAATCGAGAGAGTTTATTGCTTTGTTGGATAATATACCGGGCTTCATTTTCTTTGAGCGAGTTAGAAAACTCATAATCATGTGCCACCCGTTCGGCTTAAGCTGTGTAATGGTGATGTTCCATTCTACGAGCAAACGGGTAATAGCCGGATGAAGTGGAAATCGAAGACCCGCTTCCATTGTGTCTAAATTCACAGCAACACAACCCTCGGGAGGTGATTTAACAAGCTTTATCGGGACGAGCCGAGAAAAACACATCTTTTGGGGTTTCATAATTCCTATACAACTGGCCGAGCATATCAACATCAATCACGCTCGCAATTTTGCTCGCCGGGTATTCATTATTGTTGGGAAATTTATAGTTTTGATAAAAGTTCCAGAAACACATGTAATAGGACCAGTCAGACCTGTTAGCTGAGTGATGTTTATATTACCGTTTTTAGAATACCAGTTGATAATTACTGTATAGAACAAGCCGATGCGATAGATAGGTCACATATTGAGGGGGAACCTCAATATGTATAAATCGAATCTGAAGATCAAAAGAGCGGTGATATCCGAAGGCCGAATCTAGAGAAGAAGCGGAAGATCAGTTGATCGATCTAGTCGGATATCTCATTTGAAGTCATAAAGCTCAAACTCGGAATACTTGAAGATCGGATGACTTTCGGGAAGATCGGACCGGAAGACCTACATCGGTAAAGTCGCTAGTTGAAGCTAAGTCGGCCAGAAGCACCGAAGACTCCATCGGGTGGTGATCGATTCGGATCGGAATTCCACCACCGGTGAAAAATTGATGTTTAATTTAATCATCGTCGATGATCCGAACAAGAAGAATGTCAACCTTAGTTGGAAGAACAAACCGAAAAGTCGCGTCGCTAACCAATAAGAACAAGACACCGTATGTCGGGGAGCCGACAATTAAGGGATTTGATCTTTGCTCTCTAACGGCTATAAAATACAAGTTCACTTTTTTCGGCCATGCCGTTCTGAAACGCGTCACATCAATCCGCAAACCTACCTAATATAGCCCGAAATTCAAATTGCTCTCCAACGGCTCTTTGATTTCAAGGTCTATAAATATGGGATCACACCAGAGTGAAGACAGGAAACACCTTGAACAATCAAGAAGCTCAAGCAATTATCGATTTCATACGAAGAACACGATCAAGAAGATTATTTTATTAAGTGTTCATCCCATAAGTTCTTAGCATAGAAATCTTTTCATCTGGGCGATAGGCTACCTTAAACACTAGAAAAGATTTCATAGTTTGGAACCAAAAACAATCTTATCAAACCCAAGTTAGGTTAAGTTGTTTAGCAAGATTTCGACTAGGGTTTCTAGTTCGATTTACGGGATCGGTTGAGTGAGAACTCCTTAAATATCTGTCGATTGTCTTGTGTTGAACTAACACATAAAACTAAGTTCGGTTGGTTAAGTTGGTGCCCCTTGTGATAGGGAAGAGTGGGCGTGGGACCGGGTTTGTCCGAACCACTATAAATCTTGTGTGCCTTTACCGCTTTGATTAAGCTGTCTACACAATTGCACACAACCTTTAAAGCAAAATACATATTCTAAGTTGAGATCGCCCTAGCACAAAGCTTCGATCGATCAAGCTGACGACTTGATCAAGTTGGTTAAAACACTAACTTTGGAATCGATTTATAAAAAGCTGGTTTTCACGGGTAAAACTTAAGCTTCCGCACACATCAGTTAAACCGATAGTTACCGAACCGATCTGCCTTCAGCGATTAGTAAGTTGGTTATCGACAAACCGATTCACTCAAGACTCGATCGAATAAGCGCCTCACTTTTGATCGCACAAAAGTTTTCGAAGTCTATTCACCCCCCCTCTAGACTTACGCCCTCACAAACCCGTTCGGGACCTACAAGTGGTATCGAGCGGTTGTTCTCTGGACCTTCGACTTTGTGTATCATCGATTCTTGAGAAAGAATCTTTGTGGTCAAGCTGACCGATCTTGAAAAACCTTCTTAAAACTCATTCATTTTCAAAAACACTCGGCATGGATAACACCTCGGTATGTATCATGATCTGTAGAAGTTCTCAATCGATGAGTATGCAGATTGGGCAGTATATATGTCCAACCATCTAGGTTCGTCGATCGGCGAGAATGATGGAAGTCATCGAAGAGGACCCGTCATCATATATTACGACAACCCCTGCGGTTGGAGGAGATCGAACTTTTGCCGGGAAGTCTTGTAAGAAAAAAAACCGGCCTTGATGGATCACGAGAGAAAGAAGCGCATACTCTGAATCTATCGCAAGGCATATTATCATGAAAACAATGGATAAGGTCACCAAGGAAAAGATTAAGTATCTCCAAATCTGCGAAAGCAATGTGGGATACTCTGCATTTGAAATATCGAGGGAAATGGCCGGATAAAAAAGGCGGCCCGTCTGCGAAAGAAGCTGGTAAAGTTCGAAAAATTGAAAGATCTTTGCTTCACGAAACCATCAGCGAACTCGATGGAAGGATTACTATGTCAATAAACAAGCGAGAACTTGGTAGAGAGATGTCGATAAAGATATCAACTACAAAATTTTAAGTCTCTCACCAAGAAATGGGACATGAAGGTCACGGTAATCAAGGATTGCCAAGACATTTCAAAAATGAAGCCAAGTAGCTTGTTCTTGAGCCTTAAAGTTCACGAGTTCAATTTAATTGAGAGAGGACAAGCAGATGAAGATGAGGTGCCCGCTGAAGCCTCAACTTCCAAATCAGTTGCTTTTAAGGCAACCAGCAGCAGATTGAAGACCAATGAGCCCATTGGAAATATCATAAGTCAGCGAACAGATCGCTCTCGCTATCGAAAGGAAACTAGAGAAATCAAATACTTAACTGGGTAAGTATCGAAGATTCTATAAAGATTATCAACATAGCCGAGGAAGAGATAGGAGATCAGACAACAGATCTCCAAAAATAACCAGATCTGATGATTGGAGAGATCACAGAGATGAAAGGAAAAGAGATAATCTAAATGATGAGAGAAGAGATAACCAATCGATGTGAAGAAGCTCGGACTACTATCGAAAGGAAAATCACCGATAGATCATCTGACGGAGTGATTCACGGAAGAAAAGGTTCCGTGGATCAAGGGCGTCTTTCAATTGTGAGAAGCGAAGTCATTTTGGCAGTACGCCGCACGGACTGGCCTTGAAAAGGAAAAGAAAAGAGGAGCGAAGAGAAACAGCAGACAGGGGACAAAAAAACCATGGTTGGCGACATCGTCAGAATCGACGATTCATTATCGCCCTCACGAGGACTCCGGATACTCCTCCGTAGAAGATTTATGTCCGGCAAGGTCTTTGTTGACTTCTATGGAAATGAAGATCGATATTCTCTTCGGATGATGATGAGATCTGCTTTGATGCCAAGGAGGACCAATCTGAGGTAACCTCAAACCGCTTTTGTTCGCTTCTACACTGCTATCATTAGCACACCTTTGGGGAGATTGACGCAGCTCTACTCTGAGCAATTGCTTGAGGATCTCTCCAATCGCGATGAACACTTATGCTATAGTGGAAGCTGAAAATGACAAAGTCGAGGACCGAAATAATCGACTTGCTAAAGAGAATGATCTCGATAAAACCTCACGAACTTAAATCGGCTGAAACCGCCTTTCTCGGAAAACCGAGGAATTTAAAATTCGAAAGTTAAAGCTTCGACGATCGGAGAAGCGGATCAAAGATCACCGGGCAATTAACAAACAAACAAAGTCGATGACTTCAAAATCCTCGCAAGCAAAATTCGATGAGCTATTAAAAGCATGAAAGTCTAAAATCATCGAGGATAATCTGCGTAAGAAAATAGAGGTTTTAGAAAATCATCTAAAACCGTTCAAGACATGAACACCTATTTTGAACAACGATTAACAAGGAGGACTTGGGTATGAGAACCCTTCCACATCCTCAAAAGCCCCTACCGATTCATCTCAAAAAGGTGTAATCGACGAGTTTGACAAAAGATACACCAAAAGCCAAACATGTATCTTATAAGGAAAAAAAGACCATTGAGCGGGTAAAGGCGGTGCCTAAACGAAAGGGGAACGAAATGGACCCCTTAATCGGTAAAAGCATCAATGAGGAATCAACAGAAGAACCCGGTTCTTCGAAGAGACCTCAAACCGATCAACGGTCGGGGAATCGAAAAAAAAGACAAACTGCAAAAAGGAAGTCCAATCGAGACCCAATCAAGGTCATTGCCTAATAAGCATGCTTCGTAAACCCAAAAAACCACCTATCTTGAAAAGATATGAATCTTTTGATGGTAGCGATCGTACCTACCCCTATAATCGAAATCTAGAAATCGCTTGCACGGAGCGCCTTTGGATGAAAAGAAGACAAACGAAAAGATAAATCCCAAGTCTTCAAAGTCACCCAAGGTTCACACTAATAATCATACTAATCAGAAATCATATAAAGAGGCGTATGATTATGTTGATAGGTATGGGAGACAAATCGGCCCTTCGATCTAACCGATCACAATAGAAGTGCTCGTTTGTATGGATCCCCAAAACTAATCCTCACCCCTCCGGACCCAATCAAAAGGGCACCTAAAAGCCTGATTTGGGCTGCAGGATCGCGTGGAGTCGGCCAACAAAGGAGGGTGTGCAAGCAACTATCTGGTACATCGATAGTGGATGCTCAAGGCACATGACTGGAAGCAAACATCTCCTCAGCTCTTACATAGAACAGAAAGGCCCGCGTGTACTCTTCGGTGATGATAGCTTTGGTTATACCAAAGGATTCGGAACCTTAGAGAATGATGATGTACAAATGGCGGAGTCTCGTATGTCGAAGGTCCGAAGCACAACCTATTATCGGTTTCACAATTCTGCGACAACGATTTGGTGTTGAGTTCTCGTACGACCAATGCACTATCAAGAATCGAGCCACTCAACAAATTTTGCTAATGGTTCAAGGAAAGGGGCGATCTACGGTGATTGGAGCGGTTGCCCAAGAAATGCATGCGATTGTCAAGAGTTCCAAAAGTAGCGATTGGCTCTGGCACAAAAGAATGAGCCATCGAACTTTAAAACTCTTAATAAGATAGCAAGGATGTCTCTAGTGGAAGGACTTCGAATGAAGTATTTTCAAAGGATCGGACATATCTTGCATGTCGGAAGGGGAAAACAGTCAAAGCTTCATTCAAGGGAATTTCGGACCGGCATCCAACCAATCTTGCGGCAAACTTCATATGGATCTATTTGGACCCGATTACACGGTCGGTCTCAGCGGACGCCAAATATACTCTGGTAATCGTGGATGACTATTCAAGTTTACAGGTTATATTCTTACATAAGAAGAATGAGGCGACAACGAAGATACCGAAATTTGCTAAAAAGATTACAAAATGAGAAAGGTGTCGGTGTAGTAAAAATCGGATCGATAAAGGTACATAATTTACGAACTTCGTTTATTCTTGATTTTTGCTCTAAGTTTGGTATCTGACATGAAACATCATTTGCAAGGACACCACAACAAAATGGAGTAGCAGAGCGGGAGGAGCAGAACTCTCAAAGAAAGCTGCTTTCGCCACGATGTTATTTGAACATGCAATACCAAGCCGTTTCGGGGCGAAGCAATCAACCTTTGCATGCCATACTCGAGAACGGATGTCTTGACTAAGGCTCACTACAAAACACCCTATGAAGAGCGTGGAAGGACGAGAAAACCTCATGTCTCTTACTTCCATGTTTTTGGGTGTAAGTGTTTCATACACAACAATGGGAAGAGTCGGGTTGAAGACTTTTGAGGCCAAGTCGGATGAGGGTATATTCTTAGGATATTCTTCATCTAGCAAGGCTTCGGGGTTTACAATGCGATTTAACCTTGTGGAAGAAACACCTATGTAGTCTTTGATGAATCATCTTCTGAACAAGAGAAATCTGCCTCAGAACAAGATGTACCTGATCAAGGAAAAAGAATCAGAAACCGTAACAGTATACATTCCAAATCTAGCTGATTCACCAGATCATTCAGATCCTAAGGTACGAAAAACTGTTGATGAAGAAGCTGATACAACTGAGACAGTATCAACTGAACCATCCGGTTCAGGGGGAACACCTGAAGTTCCCACGAGCGGACATCGACACATGATGAGTCCAACATCGGTGAGACATGTTCTTATCAAGTGGATCATAATTCGCACCACCTCAAATTCGCTAGTAATGAACCTTTATCGAAATGGATGATGTTCTCCAAAACCGATTTAAATCGAGCAGAAGGACCTGGATAACCAGTCATCCAACTGATCTGATCATCGGAGACCCATCTGATAAAGTTAAAACTAGACATCAGATTGGTGAAAGTGCCATGTATTGGTGTTATTTATCTATGAAGGAACCAACAACAATAGAGGAAGCTCTACAAGACATAAAATTTGGATTCTAGCCATGCGGAGGAAGAGTTGGAACGATTCGAAATCAAGTTTGGGAATGGTAGACGGACCAAATCATCAAGGCGTAATTGCACGAAGTGGGTTTTCAAGAACAAGAGAGATGAGAAAAATGTCATCACGAAATAAATAAGGCAAGACTTGTTGCTAAGGGGTATTCACAATCGAGAAGGAATTGATTATGACGAGACCTTTGCACCGATCGGCGCCGCTTCAAAGCCATTCGCGGCTATTTTCGGCATATGCTTCCCACGAGAGGGTTCCCTTTGTGTATCGGATGGACGTAAAGAGTGCATTTTTAAGCGGGGTACTAGCGAGGAAGTTTATGTCGAACAACCTCCGAGCCGAAAAAGAACAACCAAGTGTACCGTTTAAGAAAAGCTCTTTATGGCTGAAACAAGCTCCTCGAGCATGATATGATACACTCTCTCGGTTCTTGATCGGCGGTGGGTTCACTAAAAGTAACGAGTGGACAGAACCTTGGCCGAGAATAGAAGATGGAGAAGATATTCGATGGTTCGAGATCTCGTGGGCGACATCATCTTCGGATCTCTAACAAGAGTCTATGTGAAAGATTCAAAAGGCGATGCAAAGGAAGTTCGAGATGTCCATGATGGGACGGATGAATTACTTTTGGGTCTCGGGTGAAGCAAAAATCACGAAGGGATATTCATCACGCCAAGTAAAAGTACACTAGGAATTTATTGGCTAAGTTTGGAGTTCAAAATTGCAAGGAAGCCAAAATTCCTATGATGACCGGATTCAAGATGGATCGGATGAGGATGGTCGAAAACAAATCGAGAAAAGAATATAGGGCTCTCATTGGATCTCTACTATACATTTATGACGGACTAGATATCACCTTTCTTCGGTAGGTGTATGTGCGATTCGTGCAAATCCAATGCAAAGCCACCTAGAAAGCGACTAAGCGGATTCTTAAGTATCTGAAGGGGACAGTAAACCTTGGTTTATTTTACCCATCGATGATAATCTAGAGCTTAGTGGGTATTCCGATTTCGATTATGGAGGTTGCAAGATTGACCGGAAGTCAACCCTCAGGAACATGTCAGTTTTTAGGAAGTAAAACCGATCTCGTGGTTTTCAAAAAGCGGACATCGGTTCGACATCTACTCTTCTTGAAGGAGAATATATGGCTGCGAGGAATTTTATTTGCTCCCAAGCGCTCACTGGCTTAGTCGGTGAGGATTATAACATCGTAGCTAAGAATGTACCTATATTGTGACGATAATATATCTTATTGCAATCACTCAGAATCCTGTTCTACATACAAGATGGAAGCATGTGGATGTCAGACACCATTTTATAAGAGATCATGTTGAAAAGAAGAATATCAGAATGGAAAAGATTCACAGCGATTCTGAAAGGCGATATTCTAACCAAGCCACTATTTGAGATCGATTCGAGAATTGTGTAATGAGCTAGGGCTTCTGGATCTTGGAGAAAAATCACCTAAAATGCTTGATGGATTGTTCTCCAGAACCAGCTGGTTAAGAGACTAACCAGGTTGAAAGGAATCAGTTGAGTTTGGTATCTGAACTGATCAGAAGATCAGTCAAGGAACTGATGTGAGAAATCGATCAGATTTATGAGTTATCAGATTAAAGGAACTGATCAGATTTAAGGTTTATCAGATTAAAGGAAACACTCAATTTAAAAGGAATATCTGATTAAATCAGTTGGGTTATTTTACATCTTTGTAAGTCGATTTAGCTGATATTCAACAAACAAGATTCACAGATTAAAGCCTACAATCGCATAAGAAAAGCAGAGAATTTACACAACAATGGAATAATAGAACTTTTCATTGATAAAGACCAAGGTCGATTACATTACAAGTTACAAGTACAAAGGACCGGGAGGTCGATTACATAAGTCATAACCGAAAACCCTAAACCTATAACCTAAACCCTCATCCTAACCCAAGAAGAGCATGGGAGAGAGAGATTTTAAATCTGATGCTCTCATTTTCCCTCACTTAACAAGGGTGAGAGAGAGGCTTTAAAGAAATCCTAAAGCCATTAGTGAAGCTAAAAACGGTGGGAGCGAGAGCGGGCGTTGATAGGATTTCTAAGCCGGAGCCCTTAGACTGAAGTCAATGGACTCTCATTTGTTAAATGGAGCACATGTGCCAAGAAATTGGTTCAAAGACCTTATGGGCACATGTGTTTGCATAAAAAAAAATTGAGTTGATATCACGAAGATCACCATTCAATCGATCAAGACCGTATATCAAACTCATGTTTTATATCGGTCGAGTCTGTTGATCTTTGTTACGTCATAACGATAGACACACAAAGGTGCATACGGTTAGGAGAAGTGTCTTCTCGATTCATGACAAGAATCGCGCCATGGTGGTAGAGAAGCAGCAACAATTGTATGTGAAATCTTTGATGATAATTAAAATGATTGATAAAGGGACGACATGGTTGATTTGAGAAGTTTGAAATCATTGAAAAAAGGGGGTAAAGGTGTTTCTTGGGAAGTTTCAGGAAATAAGGGTTCACCAGAATGCATGATTTTACAAAGAAGATAAGTATGGTGAATGGGTTATGTTGTGTAAAACATTGGTCCAATTTATAGAGGCCAAGCAAGGGTGCAAATGCAAATTTGATTTCAAAAAGCCTTTTAGAGAAATTTGCATCACAAGGACAGCGTGTAGAAATCACGCGACTGATAATTGGATAAATTTACGGCGGATTGACATATCAAGATATACAGACGATAATCACGCATGTCAAATCGCGCCAACTTAGGGAATAGAGACTACTATTCTAGACTAAGTTTTGGCGGTAACACTTATCCCAAGAATTGGCTTGATTCGAGAAGAATCGATTAGGTCAACCAAAAATCTAATTACATCTGGCTAAATCGGATAAGGAAGATCGGTTGAACTTGAAACCTCAACAAATCGGATATATCGATCTATGAAAAACAAAATATCGGTTGAAGGGGAACTTCAAGCGATTGAGGAGGATCGAAGGAAAATCGGACACAAAATGAAACAGTCGGTTGAAAAAAAACAGTTGGGAAATTATAAGGTTTAGGCAGAAAACTAAGATCAACAAGTGGAATCAACTTCAAGTGGTATTGACTGATTACTATATCAGTCAACCAGATACGCCTTTCTTTTCTCTTGTTATTTGCTTATTTATCGGATCTTATCTATTTTTATTTGCCTTACTGTACGCATTACCTGTGTGACGTATCCCCTGCAAATCATTTAATGCGGACGTGGGGTACATGTATTAATTGCTACAAAATGAGCTTTTAAATCCAAAAGGTTTTCGTACGTGCTTTTCCCAACCATTCGATCAAAACCGCTTAATCTGGATCGTCTAATCTTTTCAAGTGGTTGATCTTCCAAATCTTGTCTTTTTCCCTCCTCATCTTTATAAGGTTCATCAAAAACCCTACCAGAGTTTTCCAAATCACAAACTTGCGTTTTATTTTCTGAAAACTCTCCAGATTACTTCTCTGAGATTCAAAGTGTTTTTCTTAAGTCTCAAATCTGAAAACCAGAATCTGGTAATTTCTGATTATTTGATGAATCATTCTTTTAAAACCATTGATCTTAAAGATTTTGTCAATCGCTGATATCCTATATTATGTTTTATTGTTTCTTGGTTTCCGCATATGTGATATTCTTAGTATTTATGCACAATTTTAACCAAATCTATCTTATCTGTAGATGATCACTCACGGTATGGGTAAAATAATGTGCAACTATGCGGAACTGACATTAAGGATTGTCGAGGACAAGTTCGTACAATTTGGGGTTACAAAGGATCCGGAATCAATGGAAGTAGAGGAAATTCTGAAGAAAGCAGGACTTGAGAAATATTGTGCTGCTCACTGCAATCCAGTGATGCAGTATGAAGCCCTCGAATTCTTAAGGAATTTAAGGGTGGATACAGATGCTCCAGGAGAAGAACTACTTTCGACAGTCACCGGAGAAGAGATCAGACTGACGAATGAGGATATAACTCGTCTGTTCAGCCTACCAAAAGGACGAATCTCGCCTGCTCACTACAGGGAGAATCAAGATGAGCTGATCAGAAACGAGCTCATCAGAGAGGCTGACAAACATCATACGTCAGGCTTTGTCAGGCCAATGCTCAAGAGGAAATACCGATTGTTGTTTGATATTTTGTCAAAAACAATTATGGGTATTTCATTCAGCCCAGATGCTCTTACATCAGTCAAACTGTACAACATGGCTGCAATAATTGATGAAGCCAAGAACATCAATTGGCATGGGTTCCTAAAAGCCATTCTACTCCAGGAACATGATAAATTTGGAGTTGATGAGTGGAGGCAGGTCTATATGAAGAAGAGGATCAACAATCTCAACAAGGTTGCAGTTATCCTACAAGACAAAATGCCAAATGCCAGATGGGAACAGAATGGACTGAAGCCCTACAAGGCATTCCTCTCCACCACTTTAGCCATATTAATCAACCCTGGTCCTATGAGGTTGTTCAGGCCAATCAAAATCATAACGAGCACTATACTCGGCATATGTTGGGCTATGGGGAAGACCAACAGGGATGTCGAGCTCCGTGTTCTGCTCGCCGTCGAATCCTCTGTTCGACTCAATAACGTTCTCAGCCACCAAAATTTCCTCCCCCATATAGTCATTATCCCTATTTACATCGTGACTACATACAACCCTAGACCCAATTTGGGGTTGGGACAAAAAATCTTCACCCGAATCATCTAAAAAATCAGTACGGGCTAAATCTCTATCTAATTCATTTAGGGCATCATCAGAATCCGATGAAAGAACGGCAAATGGCTGCCGAACTTGCCAACGGGATCTTGAACCCGAGGCATTCATCTCCGACGCATTAGCGTCGCTACGGGAGATTGGACAGAAAGAGGAGGAAGAGGAACTATGGTGGTTTGATTCTATTGAAGAAGAAGAACTTGAACGAGAAGCCATAATTGGAATTAAAGAGGGTATGAAATAGTTACCTGAATGAAACCCTTCGCCGAAATAAGAGTGCCCTTGCCGGAAGTTTCAGATGGGAAGGAGTGTGAAGAGAAAGAGGAGAAGATGAAAAGAAAGAAAAGAAATTGAGGCGGCAAAATAGGTATTTATAGATGCCGGATTTAATTTTTTTTTTGAAGATTCGGCACAGAAGACGAAACGACATTCACGAGGGCCCACTCAATATATCAATGTACCGGCCCCCATGATGAAAAACAAAGCGTCTGACCGGGGTATTGTTGTGTTCGATACAATTACTCAATTTAATCATACACGTCAGAGGGACACGTGTATTATTCAACTATTAAAATAACCATGCTCGATGGACAAGTGTGCTTTTCGTTTGTCGATTAACGAAGTTTGTTCACAAATTTCGCCCTTGCCAACAAAAGCGAAGTATGCTCGCTACGATCGATTAAGCGAGTTTGTTCGCTACCGCCAATTGCCAACCAAGCAAGATTGATCGCCATTAACTTAATGGAAGCAAACAGTATGCTTTCGCCACTTGCCAACCAAGCAAGTTTGTCCATTTCGCCAACCGCATGATGACCGATGCTATCCCGAGATGATCCGAAGATATGTTGATCCGACCGTCGAGCCGATCGGATCGCAAGAAGAAATCGATAGCCTCGAGTCTAAAGTGGACGCGAGGGTCGGGATGTCCGAACTCGATAACTTGAAGGCTCTCGATAACCCGAAGGCTCGGACAACTGAAGGCTCAAATAACACAAAGCTTCGAGATATGTTCGACAATGACGAGTTCAGATAAAATTGATATGGTCAAAAAAGGGCGAACGGGGCAATCATCGAGCAAAAAGATGATTGGACGACCAAAAGAGTGCCTTATAAACAAGTAGATGCAAAGGTCAACCAGGAAGATGAAATTAGAAACGTGGCAGCATCACATGAGTTCTTGCAAGACACGAAGTCTCCAGCACATGTTTGTCAAACCAGCTCATGCTTGTCAAAGTACTATAAATAGAAGAAAAAAGAACAAGAGAGGGGTTCAGAAAAAAATTCCAGAGCTCATAAAAAATTTCCCAGAGGGTTAGGTTAAAAAAAACCCTAGCACTCACACACTTACTCTCCAAATCATCTTCTTTCATGGAAGTTTCCCCCATGAGAAGTATCGTGTATTGTATATGTAAATCTCGCAATATGATATCCCTGACTTGGAATGCCCCCAGAGTAGTCATTTACTGACGAACTGGGTCAACAATTTCCTGTTATTTACTGTATACCGTACACATACTTATTTTGTTTGTGAGTTGTTATCAAATTAGCCACATAAAATTCTCCATAAAAAACGACTCGCAACATCTGTTAAAAGTAGTTGCACGTTTCAGTGATAGTAAGTTACACGATTCTATTATAGGTAATTGCACAATTCTATTAAAAGTAGTTGCACGATTTTGCTATAAGTAGTTGCACATTTTGAATGTCTTGGGCAATATCTATTTTTCTAAGGGATCATGATCTTCTCAGTATTGAATCCTTTAGATAGATATTTTCAGTGCCTCGGAACATTCGGGGTTTATCTTGAGCATTCAAGACATTCTTCGAAGTCTTGATAATTACCGTGCCTTGATATTCTTGATCTTGATCTTGATCTTACGTCTTGAGTCTTGAGTCTTGATTAATACGAGTCTTGGCGTCTTCTCGAAGTCTTCCACAGATATCTTCTTGATATATCTTGAGTCTTCATCTCGAAGTCTTCAATTCTTTGATTTCAAATCGAGTCTTGATATCTCGGTTTCATCTTGAGTCTCAAGATCTCGATTTCATATCGAAGTCTTGAAACTTCCGTTTTCATCGAAACCGGTTTTCTTGAAAACTTCATCGAAGTTCTTCGTAATCTTGGATCCTAACTCGATCTATATCTGCTGACTATACATTTTGCAGATATCATCCTGAATACTCTAAAACTGAATCCTGACTCAACTATCAAGATTATCCTGAACATGTCATACTCAGGGGTTTTGGGATCTAATCAAAAACATATCTTTATTAAATTCATCTCCCAACAATTTCCCCCTTTTTGATGATGCCAAAACCTATCTTGTTACAAACATACTTAACCTATACTCAGGTTTCAGTTTATCCTATTACAAGATTGGTTTTATTTTCAACAATTTCCCCCATAAAAAATGAGTCTCCCAACAATTATTCTTCCAACAATTTCTTTAGTAAAGAATCTCTCAAAGGATTCATCACCAAATACTTAATTTCCCAACAATTAATTCAGAGACAATCAATCAGGCATATCAAAATTAAAAGACATGTAAATAAGATAATGAGATATTATCTTTTGAGCATAAATGATAAGTTTTCATTGATGATAGGTAGACTGTTACAAGTTACAATGAATCTTATCTGAAAAAAATCAAAAAGACAAAAAAAAGATAAAGAATTACAAGAATCTTCTGAGTCTTCATCTTCGCCTTTTTACGCTCTTATTTCGGCTCTTGATTCGGCTCTTGATTCGATTCTTGATTTCTTCTTGATTCTGCTCTTCCACCTCATCAGCAGGGACTTCAAGGTTGAACATTCCGTAATATCTTCTTTTCAGCGCATCTCTCTCTTTGATGATATCAGGATTGTTCCTTGTCAGACCTAACTGGATGGCGTACTGAGTGATTTCCTGAGAAATGGCTTTCTCATTTACACAGCCATTCTCCAGCCTGGGAGGAGGGTACACATATGGACCAGGGGCGGTTATCTGCACCTTTCCTACATCCGCAAGATTTATCCATCCTTGAAGATATTTAGGATAGAAGGTCAGGAGATAGTCGATGAAAACCTCATTCGGATCTGAGCTCTCTCCTCTCCATTCTCTGAGCACATCATAGTAGAACCAGAAGGTTCTCTTAATTTCTTCCCATGCATCGTTAAGATGGACTGGCATCCATTTGTCAACATGCAGCCATTTTTGTGCTTTAGTGTTCCCTCCCCTCTTGCTTGCGAACTTTTTGAACCCACTCCTTCTTTTATGCTCTTCTTCTACCTTCTTTCGATCTTTGGTACACGAAGTAAAATGCGGCCAGTTTTTCTTCGCTTGTTCAATGGAGTGTTTTCAGAGCGCCACGGTATTGAAGACCTTCTTCTTAGGCTCAACCTCGATTCTTCAATATCCAAAGATCAATTTCCTCCGAATTGGCTTAAAGCCTTTGCTCTTTTGCCCCTGGGCTCTTTCATCGCCATAGCCTTTCTCTTGATGGGCATTTCAGACCTACTAGGTTTGTACCAATCCTTCCTCTACCACTCAATTTCTACAAAGAACTTCTGCATTGTTTCCTCTGAAACCCGAGTGTAGGCGGCTTCTCCACCTCCTTGAACTTAAGCTTCTCGGTGGCTTCTATCTCCTTCATGGCCCGGCAATGATCTTCTTCTCAAAGATCCTTTACAACCTTGCCCTTGAGTATGTTCCAATAAAACCACGAGACCAGCTCGGGTCTTTCCCCTTCTTGGAACCATACTCTGGCGGCTTTGGAAGTCTTTGTGTCCATATGGTATTGTTCTTTCTTGACACTCCGCACCTCCCCCCATCGATCTTTGCTCCTCCTCGAGCCTTCGGAGGTGGTTCTTCGCCACGGAGACTTCTTGAGACAGGATGAGCAAATTGCTTCGAGAGAGCTTCCTTGAACATGTCATCATTTTGGGCCAGAGCATTGAGCTCATCTCCTCCAATAGCGTTCTTTACCCGACATCTCACTCTTCTCTACCAATTTTGCTTCTAGATTTTTGAGTCTGCTCACGATGCTTACCTTGACTCTGCGTGCTTCGGCCTTGACCCCTCCATCTTTTCTTCTAATTTTTCTTCCATGAAGGTCGAACATGCATTAGAGTATCGAAGTTTGCACCGGGTCGAAGAAGAACTCAAGCTATCAATCTTCGTGCTTGGTTGGCAATGCCTCCTCGTCTGAGCAACTTTGGTCGGGGATCGACTCAACCTCCTAAGCTTCACCATCGTGAGGGTGAGATCAATCTCGAGAAGTATATATCTGGGTTGTGACTCACTGAGAGTTGTTTCATCTCGAGTCTTAGTCCGAATCTGAGCCGGTTTGATTGGGGCACCGGACTCGATCTGAGTCTGGGATTCACCGAGCATGGGTGTCACGAGCCTCGATCTGCATGTCGGACATTCTGATTTAAAGGTAGGAGCTTGATAATCTGGCATAATTATTAATAGTGCCAAAAGTTACCTGAAGGATAACTTCAGTCTGAGGATGTTCGACAGCAGCTTGATCAGCATCAGTTGAGTCTTTCTCCTTCCGAGATTGACTCTCATCGTCCCCTTGTTGGTCCCCATCCTGAGATTTGTCTTTGGAGCTCGGGGAACCAACTTCAAACAATCCTCTCAAAGAACCTTCCTCTTCACAAGCTCATCAAAGTCCGATATTTTCATCCCGAGCTTGGTTTTTTACGAATCCTCGAGAATTCATGAGAGAAAAAGGCGTCTCCTCGTTCCACCGGTCTTCCCCTCTGAATGAAGCAATATTGAGCTTCTCCGGAAGAGTCTGAGGTCCTTGGAATATTTCTTGAGAGAACTTATCAGAACTAAGCGACGTCTCAAGAACCTCAGAGAAGACTTGCTCCTCAGTTTGATCCTGTGCCTTTGAGATAGCCTGAGCCAATACAAGTAAAGGCAATTTCTGAGCAGTTTGGCTCTCAGGCTGAATCTCCTTAGTCTCACTTTCCTCATCATCATCAGTGAGAACCACCATCCTTTTGCGCTTTGGAGCAAGAGTTTTCTGCTTCTTCAATTTCTCACCATGCTCCTTCTTGGCATCCAACAAAACCTTCCCTGGGTTTGTTGGCTTTCAAAGAAGGCAGACCACAACCGGGTGATTCCACTTTCTTCTCTTTCTTTCCTTTAATCGTCCTCTTTGCAGCAATGGGCTTGAACATTATTTTGGACTTAGGGAATGGAGTAGATTTGAAAAAGATATCCTCCTCCTCTCGGCACATCTCCAAAATAAATGCTATTTTGGTGGCATGGAGGATCCTGCCTTTGATAGATACTACCCCATCCTCCCTTCTTATGACCTTGGTTTGCTCACTCACCACCTTGATCAGATACTTCAACCAGTTGAACTCTTTGGTGGGTGAGTCCTCGATCGCCGCCATAAGTCAGAGTTTGGGAGTGTTGATCTGCTCGAAGCTTCCAGATCAACTCATGATGCACTTTCCAACAATATCCATCAATACTCTGTATTTCGGCTTTAGATGCCGCTTATGCAGAGTTACCTCAAACTTAATAGGATTCTCAGTAATCCCATCAAGATACTCTTGCTCCCGTCCCAACATATACAATGAGGGATCATCTCCCCTATCGCACAGCTCAAATACATCGTTTAAGTTCTTAGGGACAATATAGAGCTCTCGAACAAAATCCACATACTTCATTGATTGTTCAAGATGAGAAACAGAAATCTTGAACTCTATACAATCATCCTCATTTATTTCCAAATTAGCGACAAACTCTATTACCTCTGGAGTATACTCTGCCTCCGGTCGATTCGCGACGAGGTTCGTCAGTTTCGCCAATCGGATTAAATAGAGCGCCTCTTCTTCGTGCTTGGCATTGGTGGTACTCTCCAAAGAAACCACGTACTCATACCATGGCTTATTTGTCTCGGCTAATCTTTCGAACATGGTAGGAGCCATTTGAGATTTGAAGATTTAGGGTTTTGAGCGATGAAGCTTTTCTGGGTAAAAAGGGATTTATTTGCAGAGGGTTTTTGGGAATGAAGGGTTTCAATAAAATTTGGCTTGAATGATTTTCAAAGGAATAAATAGCTCGAGATCATGGGAAGTCGTACCGGTTTGGTGAAAAACAAAGGTTAAGATTAATCCACGATTAATCGGGTATGCGAAAGGTCGATCCCCGAAAAGTAAGCCGCCATTTTAACTTCATTGGTGATTAAATGTAACAGAGCATTTAATGACTGTTTGACCCTTTTTGGGAATTTCAAAGATCCCGCCCAAAAACATTCCTCAGGTGTTTTGTATTTATTGCGAATGATTACTGAGTTTCACTTAAGCAATAAATGAGTCACATGAGTCATTACTTCTTCAGACTAATTTCCCTCTATCAGTCTTACTGAGTATTGACCTTGATAAAAATGTCAGTATGATACTGAGTACTGAATGGGTTCAAGATGCTTCGAAAGTCTTGACCTTGAAGAACTGAGTTTCCTAAGACTCGATTCGGTATTTCAATTTTATCCCGAAGTTTCTAAGAGAATCGAGAAAACTTCATGCATCTGAAAATCTTCATTTTTTTCAGATTTTACTCTATACACCTGGATCCAGCATCCCTAATTCAACTGATAGTTCCTGAATATTCAGCCAAATGTTTAGTCAAGATATCAGCTCTCTGCTTATCAGTATGAATTTTCTCAATCCTGATGTCCTTTTTCTCGACATGATCTCTGCTGAAGTGATGTCTGATATCCACATGCTTGCATCTGGTGTGCAATACCGGATTTTGTGAAATAGCAATGGCACTATTATTGTCACAAAATATTGGTACTTCATTGGCTACAACTTTATAATCCCTTAATTGTTGTCTGAGCCAAAGAATCGAAAGTACGCCAGCCTTCCTGCGACCATGTATTGCTTTCATGAAGATCTTGGTTGCTACTGAGGTCTGTTTCTTTGAAAACCAAGATATCAGTTTGCTTCCAAGAAATTGACAAGTTCCTGTAGTGGACTTCCTGTCAATCCTGCAACCTCCATAATCAGCATCTGAGTAACCAGTTAATTCAAGGTTATCATCAGCTGGATACCATAATCCTCTATTCACTGTGCCTTTAAGATACTTCAGTATCTTTTTGGCAGCCTCCATGTGACTAGCCTTAGGATTAGCTTGGTATCTTGCACATATCCCAACAGCAAATGTTATATTCGGCCTACTTGCTGTGAGATAGAGCAATGATCCAATGATTCCTCTATAATCAGTATGACTTACTGATTTGCCTTCAGAATTAGGATCCATCTTGTAGTTAGTATTCATAGGAATTTAAGCGCATTGCAATTTCATTACACCATACTTGCAATCAGATCCCCGGTGTACTTTTGCTCGGTTGATAAAGATTCCTTCCTTTGATTGTTTCACTTGAAGACCTAGAAAGAAATTCATCTCTCCCATCATTGACATCTCAAACTTGCCTTTCAACAGTGTTGAAAACTTTTCACACAGCTGATGGTTTGGAGATCCAAAAAATGATGTCATCAACATATATCCGAACCAAAGAAGATATCTTCCCCATCTTCTATCCCCGAACGAGTTCTATCAACAGTTCCTTTGACAAAACCATGGTCAAGAAGAAACCGAGAAAGAGTATCATACCATGCTCGGTGCTTGCTTAAGACCATACAAGGCTTTTTTCCGAGCACAGTAAACTTGGTCATTCTGTTTGAAACCGGAGGTTGTTCTACATAAACCTCTTCTTTAAGCTCGTTCGAGAAATGCACTTTTCACATCCATTTGATAGACCGTGAACTTCATGTGGGAAAAAGATATGCAAGAAACAATCGATGGGTTTCTAGTCTTGCAACCGGGTGCAAAGGTTTCATCATAATCCAAGCCTTCTTCTTGGGAATAACCTTGTGCAACTAGCCTTGCCTTGTTTCTTACAATGTTGTTGTTTTCATCTCTTTTATTCTTAAATACCCACTTAGTTCCAATGATATTGTGCCTTTCAGTCTATCCACTAGCTCACATACTTCATTTCTTGAGAATTGATTCAAATTTCATCTTGCATAGCAAAGAATCCAATGAGAATCTTGTAGAGCTTCACCAATCTCAAGAGGCTCTTTCTCCCGATAGGGCGAGAATAGTGCACTCTCACCATGGAACCTTCTTGTTTTGACACCTTCAGGTTAGATCACCCACAACTCGACTTGTAGGATGACTATCTAACCATGTTCTTCTAGATGTTCCCCTTCAATAGTATCCTCAACATTTAAAATGTTAGGTTCGGTTAATTCAAGAAACTCGTGGAACAATGTAGAAAGGAGAAAGGGAATCATCTTCCTCGTGGAAATTCCATTAAGAACATTGTCGAGACATTTGTTCCCCTTTGGTTGATAGATTAGAATTTGCCTCAATTTGTGACCACATCTTCATTGACATCACATACCGAGTCCGAATCGGGTGTCTGTTCAGATTGGTCTTTCCGGTGTGTTGGTTTTCCTTCGGTGAAGACTTTCCATCCTCGAGTCTCACCATCTCAATTCCATCCCGAACTTCTTTATTCGAGTCCGAAGTCACCCAATCATAGATGGTGGTGACTTCTTCTTTCGTGTTCAAATGGATGTTTTGTCATTCTTTTCGGGCTTAATCTGGTGATTCTCTTGGTGGGTTCTTCAAGATCATGTTCTGTTTCTTCCGAACACAAGTAGATTCATCAAAACAACATGAGGTGTTTAGTCCACAATAAAGAGTTCTACAGGTTGTAAACTCGAAAGCTTTTATTGACTTGAGAATATCCTAAGAATATTCCTTCATCAGCTTTACTATCAAATGTTTTCAACTGATATTTACCATTATTGTGTATGAAACACTTGCAACCAAACACACGAAAGAAAGAAACAAGAGGCTTTCTTTCATTCCAAAGCTCATATGGTGTTTTGCCTTGACTCTTGGTCAGCATGGATCTGTTCTGAGAATAGCATGCAGTGTTGACAGCTTCAGTCCAAAATCTTTTAGGAATATTAGCTTAAGCTATCATTGTCCTTTCAGCTTCTTTCAGAGTCCTGTTCCTTCTTTCAGCAACACCATTTTGTTGAGGGGTCCTTGCAGCTGATGTTTCATGAGAAAATCCATTTGCTGCACAATAATCAGATATAAAATGATTTATAAATTCAGTTCCCTTGTCAGATCTGATTTTGACCACACTCAGATTTTTCTCAATACTGAACCTTTTCAGTAATTCAGGCAGCTTTATCTGAGTCTCTTTCTTACTGAGTAAGAATATGACACAAGTATATCTTGAGTAGTTATCAACTACTACTAGTGTGTATTTCCTGTCATTGGTGCTCACTGGTGTTATTGGACCAAAAAGATCCATATGCAACAACTGAAGTATTCTTTCAGTAGAAACATCTACTTTGCTTTTAAATGATGCTCTAATTTGTTTTTCTTTTTGGCACGCATCACAAATATGTTCCTCATTGAACACTTCATTAAAGCAACCTCTCTCACAAGAGCTAATCTTGTAAGTTTATTCGTGGTTTTGAAATTCAAGTGATTCATTCTTTTATGCCATATCCAACTGGTATCTGTGGAACTTTTTGCAACCAAACATGTATCTTTAGGAGTTGAACTCCAATCAGCAAGATACACATTTCCTTTTCTAGTACCAGTCAGTAATACTTTCTGTGAGATATCATCTTTCACATAACATAAGTTCTTAGAGAACTCAACATTAAAACCCTTATCACGTAATTGACATATTGAAAGCAAGTTATGCTTCAATCCGATACATATGAAACACCATGGATATGAATCGAAGTCGATTTCCAAAGTTCCATATCCTTGGTCCGTCCCTTGAGTTATCTCAAAAAGTGATCCGAGGGCCTATTTGTTCAACATAGTCATTTGAAAGTATCTTCTTGAATCTCGGCTCATATGTCTTGAGCATCCACCGTCAAGATACCATACATCGGGGTTTTTTCATCTCTACTCATCGGTCTTTATGTGATCTTCAATCATTCGGCCGCTTTTTTCCTCCCGAAAAAACAGATCAATTTTAGGTACCCAATTTGTGTAGGGTCCTACAAGGTTAGTCAGTACCTTCGGAATCCAAATCACCGACAACTCTAATCACTTTAGAGTGGCCGATCTGTCTTCCATAAACATCTACATACACATTTACTACCTTTGGGTGCCTTAGGAGTTTCGCGTGTATGAGTGCTTTTTAGCATGAACATGGGCTTTTGAATTTTTCTTTGGTTCGAGCCTTTTGTTCATTTGTTTTGGCTTTCTGGTACCGGGTCCGAATCTTTGTTGACTCGGGTTTGTGTAACCTTTACCCTTAGGCAAGTGGGGTTCAGTTGCACTGTCTTGAAATTTGGGTCTTTCAGTATAATGAGGACTTGGTCTCTTCAGTTGAGAATGTCTCTGCTGAGTGTTTCTCTTCTGAAGATTCCTCGATGGTTCAGTCTGAGATCCTTTCAGATTTGCATTCTTAACTCGAGGCTTTGAAGTACTTGCTCGAATTTTCCAATCGAGTGCTCGGGTTTTCTAGCCTTCACCTGAGGTTTGGGCTTTCCTACCTGATCATCCAGTTTTACTGAAACCATGGGTCTTTGTTGGGAGATGAATTTAATAAAGATATATGATTTTGATTAAGATCCCAAAACCCCTAAGTATGACATGTTCAGAATGATCTTGATAGTTGAGTCAGGATTCAGTTTTATAGTAATCGGGGATGTTATCCGCAAAATGTATAGTCGCCAGATATAGTTTAGGATAGGTTCTAAAGACTGGAGAACTTCGGTATGTTTTGGAAGTATCCAAGTTTCGGGATGAAACCGAGATCTTCAAGACTTCAAGATGATATTGAGTAATCAAGACTCAAAGACGAAGACTTAATACATCAGTCAGTATAAACTACAAAGATTCGAAGACCTCAAGACTCAAGAAGACCTCAAGACTCGTCGAAGACTCAAGACACAAGATGTAAGACAAGATCAAGAATCAAGATCAAAAGTACTGAAGGCACAATAATTATCAAGACTTCAAGAATGTCTTTGAATGCTTTCGAGATAAACAACAATGTTCCGAGGCACTAATAATATCTATCTGAAAGATGCAATACTGAGAAGATCGCGATTCCTTAAAGAGTTAGATATTGCCAAGACATTCAAATGCAGACAAAAGGAACTAAGTCAGAAGTGTTGTTAAGGTTATATCAAACTCAGAGTTTGTAACCAAAAAGAGCCGTTGAAGGTGTCTACCTTTAACTGGAGACAAAAGTCAAAAAGAAGAAAGACGACACTTTGTACCACCATCGACATCGACGGTGACAAGTCATTTGAAAAAAGATGTCAGATGTACAATAGTTCCAGACAGCAAAAGTGAAGATCGGCTACATGAAAAGCTATTACCTAAAATGTGTTAGGGAGTTTCAAACCCTAAATATAGCCGTTTCACACACCACAAGAGGGAACTCACGAAGCTATCTCTCCAACGGATAGTTTTCAAAAGTGACCTTGGTGTATGCCTATAAATACTGGTGACCCTCTACATTGTAAGGTTACGGGAAATTTATACGCAACTCAAGAGCTCAAACTTATTCTTGCAAAAGTTAAAGCACTCAAAAAACTTAGAATTTCCCAAGTGCTTCGATATTGAAGAGAGCTCACTATACTAAGCCTAGCTTGATAAGATTTATCCAAAGCTTAGTCGAGATATCCTAACCCTTTGCATTGTGCTTCATTGTAAAGGATATCTCATCCTAGTTGGAAACCAACCGAGAAACCCCAAACCCTTGAGAAGGTAGTTGGAGTGTGTTTGTTGGTGAGAAGAGTTGTAAAGAGTTAGTAAACTCTGTGAGTAGTAAAAAACTAGAGGAGAAGTTAGTAAGCTCACAGGGTAGTCTCAAAGCTTGTGTGTGATTGAGTAAGTAAACTACGGAGGTAGTGAAAGCTCAAGGTCGGGTTGAGTAAGTAAACTACGTGGAGTAGTCGATAAAAACTTCGTGGCCGAAGTTGAGTAAAGTAAACTACTGAGGTAGTGTAAAAACTCGAAGTTGATAGTGAATTTCTCTCAAGAGTCGGGAGAGTGGACGTAGGAGCTTGAGTCTCGAACCACTATAATTGTTGTGTTCTTTATTGCTTTCCTTATCCGTACTTAATCATTCAGATTGACTTGTTTTGAAAGCATACTTTTTTCATCGATATTGGTTGGAATCAATCCATTTGAAGTTGCATAAGTGAATCACTGCCTAATCACTATTTCAATTAAGGGAAGGTTTTCAAAGAAAGCTTAAAACGAGTATAATCTAAGGGCCAACCATTCAAGACGAATCGAGTAGCTAGAACAGATAGTTATCAACCGAACTCTCTTCCGAGGATTCAATAAGTTAGTTATCCGATCCAAGCAACTCAGGATCTCCGACACTCGAGGACTCGGTTGGGATTATCCGAGGTATTCGAAAAATTTCGGGATCACCGTCTCGAAGAGACTTTGACTCAGAGCGATCTGCAGGCTTCTCGTAACCTAATCTTTGATTATCGACCCAAAAAGTGACCTCGAAGAAAAAAGTTTTAAAAACATTGAACACGTATTTCCCCCATACACGAGTAAGACTCGTTACAAGGGACCAACAAGTGGTATCGAGCAAGTGGTTCAACTTGACCCAACACGTGTTGACCAAAGTTTTATTTTCAAAAAAATACTTGTGGTCTATCCGAATCGATCTTATTTTTGAAAAAAATTTCTTTTCAAAAAGATCTTAGAAAAATGTCTTCAAAAACTTCCCATGTTTTTCGAGAGAACTATGACCTATGGAGACCGAGAATGCGAAGCTCATCTCAGATTCCAAACATGAGCGATATGTGGAGAGTGGTCTCTCAAGGACCATTCCAATTTCATCAGTAGTGAATCCCAAGGAGGAAAACAAGATGAGAGAATTGATCCTAGAGTTAAATTTCCTAAGTCCGATGACCAACCCGACTTCGAGGAGAGAAAGTTAGTAAATCTAGACTACATTGCAAAAGACACACTATACAAGATTATTGATGATGGTGTGATGGGAATGATCTCTCAACGAAATCCGCTTAAAGAGATTTTGGGATACACTATTTGTTATGTGTAGGAGCGAAGATCACATAAAAGAAAACAAACTTTCAAAGGGCAATTGGAAAGTTTGATAGTTTTGAAATGGATGATGGTGAATCAATAGACAAATTGGAAGTCAGATTCACTAGCATCATGAATGATCTAAATGCACTTGGAAAGAAATATCCACAGAGAGAAGTTGCATTGAAAATTCTTAGAGGTCTGTCTAAGAAATAGGATATTAATGCAGTGGTGATTGAAAACACCAAGAACATTAGTTCAATGCCTTACCAACAAGTCTTCTCCCGAAATAAAGCCTATGAATTTGTAATTGATAAGAAATCCAAAAAGGCTGACAGAAAGATGATTCTTCATCGAGTAAGAACGTGGCTTTAAAAGCCAAAGATAAAACTTGAAAACTAGAGAGTTCGAGAACCCCCATGCCAAAAATCAGGATGAGCTTGAGGAAAAGCTAGCAATTGATGGCAAGGAGGTTTGACAGACTTAATAGTAGATTTGGAAAATACAAAAAACTATTACAGGAACCACAGGTACCAGAAGAAACCTGAGGACAGATCAACTGAGAAGAAGAAAGACCTGAAAGCTGAAGGATCTTCATCCAAGAGAAAGGACTCCAAGTCCAAAGAAGAAAATGATCAGGATGATGATGCCAACAGATGCTATAATTGCCAGAAGAAAGGTCACTTCCAGTATGATTGTCCAGATTTGAGTGCTAAGGAGAGAAGAGAAAGGCAAGCTAAAAGAGATCAGAAGTTCTCTAGCAAAAAGGCCATGGTTGCAGAAGAAGAACACTCTGAGGAGGGATCTAGCTCTTCGGGGATGAGATATTCTCGACAAAGGAAAGTGATGACATCTGTCTGATGGCCATTGAGGAGGTAAGCTCTTCTTTCTCTGTTGTTGCTCCTACACTAGCACAAGAGTTTTCAAGTTCCACTGAAAACAGTCATTTTGACCTGATGGATTCTTTTGAGAATCTGATGAAGGACTATGCTGTTTTGCAAGGACTGCTAAATAGAACTCAAGAGCAGAATAAGGAACTGAAAGCTGAAAATCTAAAATGGAAAGACTCTAGCAATATTGAAATCACTTCTCAATTAATGGGAGCTACTGATGAACTGGATGTTCTAAAAGTACAACTCTCAGAGAAAGAGAAGATGATAATGTCCTAATTAAAAGCTAGAGAAATCCATCAAGAGATTCAAATTTAATCGTAATCGAAGTTCAATGACCTCTCTGAGAAGCATAAAACTCTACAGAACTGTGAGGATAGTGCACAGAAGAAGTTAACTCTATTGAATAAAGCATCTAATGTAATAGATGAAATTCAGAGTTATCGAGATCTCGCCACTATAAAACTGGATTGGGATACATTCGAGGGGAACCTCACAAGGTCATCCCGAATGTCGATCTAGTAGCAAGAAGACTATCTTTGTAAAACCAAAGGGCACCTACACTTCAAGCTGGAATAATGCCCAAGGTTGTAGACAAGGGAAAAGGACCTATGGTCTCAGTAAAACTAAATGATCAGGTTAGAAAGCCCAAACCTCAGGTGAAGGCTAGAAAACCGAACCGATCGACCGAAAGTTTCGGCAAGTACTTCAAAGCCTCAGCTAAGAATGCAAACACGAAAGGCTCCACATCGAACCATCGAGGAATCCTCGGATGAGAAACACTTTCGGCAGAGACATTCTCAATGAAGAGACCAAGTCCTCAAGACATCGAAAGACCCCAGATTTCAAAGATGCACAACCTAAACCTCACTTGCCTAAGGGTAAAGGTTATCCGAACCCAAGTCAACAAAGATTTAGACCAACAAGACAAAAGCCTAAGCATGGAACAAGAAGGCTGAACCAAAGAAGAATTCAAAAGCCCATGTTCATGCTAAAGCTAGCACACATATACAGAAAACTGCTAAGGCACCCAGAGTAGTGGATGTATATGTTGATGTTTATGGAAGACAAATTAGCCACTCTAAAGTGATTAGAGTTGTCAAAGCGATTTGGATTCCGAAAGGTATAACTAACCTCAGAGGGACCCTACACAAATTGGGTACCTAACAATTGATCTATTTTTCAGGAGGAAAACAAGGGCACTAAGCTGATGAAAGATCACATGGCACTGATGAGCAGAGATGAAAAAGCTCCTGATATATGGTATCTTGACAGTGGATGCTCAAGACATATGACAGGATTCAAGAAGATGCTCAGTGACTATGTTGAACAAAGAGGCCCACAGATCACTTTTGGAGATAACTCCAAGGGACAGACTGAAGGATATTGAACTTTGGAAATAGACTCAGTTCATATCCATGGTGTTTCATATGTATCTGGATTAAAGCATAACTTGCTGTCAATTAGCCAATTCTGTGATAAGGGTTTTAATGTTGAGTTCTCCAAGAACTTATGTTTTGTGAAAGATGATACATCACATAAAGTATTACTGACTGGTGCAAGAAAAGGGAATGTGTATCTTGGTCGATTGAGTTCAACTCCTAAAGATACATGTTTAGTTGCTAAAAGTTCCACAGATACCAGTTGGTTATGGCATAAAAGAATGAATCACCTAAACTTCAAAACCCTGAACAAGCTTGCAAGATTAGCTCTTGTGAGAGGGTTGCCTAATGAAGTGTTCAGTAAGGAACACATTTGTGATGTGTGCCAGAAAGGAAAACAAGTTAAAGCATCATTTAAAAGCAAAGTTGAAGTTTCTACTGAAAGAATACTTCAGTTATTGCATATGGATCTCTTTGGTCCTATAACACCTGTGAGCACTAATGGCAGGAAATACACATTGGTAGTAGTTGATGACTACTCAAGATATACTTGGGTCATATTCTTACTCAGTAAGAAAGAGACTCAGATAAAACCGCCGAAATTCATCGAAAAGGCTCAAGAATGAGAAAAAATCGAAGTGTGGTCAAAATCGATCGACAAAGGAACCGAAGTTTATAAATCATATCATATCTGATTATTGTGCAGAGAATGGAATTTTACATGAAACATCAGCTGCAAGGACCCCTCAACAAAATGGTGTTTGCCGAAAAGAAAGGAAAGAACTCTAAAAGAAGTTCGTAAGGACAATGATAAAGTCGATATTCCTAAAAGATTTTAAATGGGCCGCCAACACCGCATGCTACTCTCAAAAATAGATCCATCTTGACCAAGAGTCAAGGCAAAACACCCCATGAGCTTTGGAATGAAAGGAAGCCTCTTGTTTCTTTCTTTCGTGTGTTTGGTTGCAAGTGTTTCATACACAATAATGGTAAAGACCAGTTGAAAGCTTTTGATAGTAAAGCTGATGAAGGAATATTCTTAGGATATTCTGAAGTCAGTAAAGCTTTCAGAGTTTACAACTGTAGGACTCTTATTGTGGAGGAAACACCTCATGTTGTTTTTGATGAATCTACTTATGTTCAGAAGAAACAGGAACATGATGCAAATGAACTGACCAAGAGGATCACCAGATTAAGCTGAAACAGAAAGATAAATCATCAATCGAACTCCGAAGAAGAAGTCACTACTATCTATGATTGGAGGACTCGGACTCAGATAAAGAAGTTCAGAATGGAAATCAGGATGGTGAGACTCAGGAAAACCAACACTCCAAAGGTGACCAATCTGAACAGACACCAGACTCAGGTATGTGATGCCAATGAAGATGTGGTCACAGCTGAGGCAAATTCTGAATCTATCAACCAAAGGGGAACAAATGTCTCGACAATGTTTCAATAGAATGTCCCCGAGGAAGATGATTCACTTTCTCCTTTTTTGTTGTTCCTCGAATTCTATCGATTTAATCAACCTAACATTTCAAATGTTGAGGATACTATAGAAACAGGAACATCAAGAAGGAAATGGTTAGATAGTCATCCTACAAGTCGATTGTGGGTGATCTAACGAAGGTGTTAAAACAAGAAGGTTCCATGGTGAGAGTGCACTATTCTGGCCGCTTCCTATCGAGAGAAAGAACCTAACCGAGATTGGTGAAGCTCTACAAGATTCTTTTGGATTATCTAGCATGCAAGACGATTTGAATCAATTCTCAAGAAATGAAGTATGGGAGCCGGTAGATAGACCGAAAAGGCACAATGTTATTGGAACCAAGTGGGTTTTCAAGAATAAAAGAGATGAAAACAACAACAACATTGTAAGAAACAAGGCAAGGCTAGTTGACAAGGTTATTCCCAAGAAGAAGGCTTGGATTATGATGAAACCTTTGCACCGCTTGCAAGACTAGAAGCCATCGATTGTTTCTTGCATACGCCGCCCACATGAAGTTCACATACCTATCAAATGGATGTGAAAAGTGCATTTCGAACGGTGTGCTTAAAGAAGAGGTTTATGTGGAACAACCTCCCCGGTTTCAAGCAGAATGACCAAGTTTTATGTGCTCGTAAAAGCTTTGTATGGTCTTAAGCAAGCACCCGAGCATGGTATGATACTCTTTCTCGGTTTCTTCTTGACCATGGTTTTGTCAAAGGATCATTTGATAGAACTCGTTCGGGATAGAGGATGGGGGAGATATCTTCTTGGTTCGTGATATATGTTGATGACATCATTTTGGATCTCCAAACCATCGGTTGTGTGAAAAGTTTTCAACATCGATGAAAGGCAAATTTGAGATGTCAATGATGGCAGAGATGAATTTCTTTCTAGGTCTTCAAGTGAAACAATCGAAGGAAGGAATATTCATCAACCGGATAAAAAATACACCGTAGATCCGATTGCTAAATATGGTGTACAGATTGCAAATACAGTTAGATTCCCATGAATACTAACTACAAGATGGATCCCGATTTCAAGGCAAATCGGTGAGCCATACCGATTATAGAGGAATCATCGATCATTGCTCTATCTCACGTGCCAAGTAGGCGGATATAACATTTCTTTGTTGGGATATGTGGAAGATACCAAGTTAATCTAAAGGCTAGTCACATGGAGGTCGCCAAAAAGATCATCAAGTATCTTAAAGGCGCGATGAATAGAGGATTATGGTATCCGGTGATGATAACCTTGAGTTAAGTGGTTACTCGAGATGTCGATTATGGAGGTTGTAGAATTGTGAAGTCCACCTCGGGAACTTGTCAATTTCTAGGAAAATGGTGATATCTTGGTTTCGAAGAAAAGCAGGACCTCAAAAGAGCAACAAGTACTCTCTTGAAGGAAATTTGAATATATGGCTGCGAGGAAGAAAAGTGCTCGTCCAGATTCTTTGGCTCGGACAACAATTAAGGGATTATAAAGTTGTAGCCAATGAAGTACCAATATTTTGTGACAATAATAGTGCCATTGCTATTTCACAAAAATCCGTATTGCACACGGATGCAAGCATGTGGATATCGACATCACTTCATCGAGATCATGTCGAGAAGAAGGACATAAGGATGGAGAAAATTCATACGAGATAAGTAGAGTCGATATCTTGACTAAACCTTTTGGTGAATCAAGATTTTGTGAACTTTCGATTGAATTAGTGATGTTAGAACCGGTGTATAGAAAAATCTGAAAAATTGAAGGTTTTCGTAGCATGAAGTTTTTTCAGATTCTCTTGAAGCTTAGGATAAAATGGAAATCTTGAATCGAGTCTTGAAACTCAGATTTATCAAGGTAAGTACTTTCATTAGCAAACAGTAACCATTTCAAGATTAAAGATATTATCTTGACATTTTATCAAGGTCATTTTCAAGAAGACCGATAGAGGAAAAATTAGTCCAAGAAGTAATGACTCATGAAACTCATTTATTGCTTAAGTGAAACTAAATCATGTAATAAATACAAAACACCTGAGGAATGTTTTTGGGCGGGATCGTTTTAAATTCCGAAGAAGGACAACAGTCATTTAATGATCTGCTACATTAATGACCAATGAGGATGTTTTGGCGGCTTACTTTTCGGAGATCGTCGGTTCATATACCCGATTAATCGGAGATTAATCTCAACCGTTGTTTTTCACCTAACCTACACGATTCCCCACGATCTTGAAGCTATATATATCCTAAGAAGCCTTTCAAGCCAAAATTTTATCAAACCCTTCGTTTCAAAATCCTCTGCTAATAAATCCCCTTGCCCAGAAATTCCTAAACCCTAAAGCTTCATTTCTCAAATCATCTCTAAAATGGCTCCAACCTTGTTCGACAGATTAGCCGAAACCAACAAGTCGCGGGTACGAAGTTCGTTGTTTCACTCGAAAAGCACAACCAACTCAAAGCCAGAAGAGGAGGCTCAAGATATGATTCGATCAAGCTAAACTCACCCAACTAATCGCAAACCCACTGACACTGGGAGTTTTGCGAAGAGGTAATCAATTCATCTATAACTTGAAGGTAGATGAAGAGGATCAGATGCATTCTTCGACATTGTATCACACTTAGAGCATTCGTCCAAATCGTAGATTTTGAAAGGATTTGTACATAACCCCAAAAAATCTGAATGATGTTTTTGAGCTCGATTGATAGAGGAGAGGATCCCACGATGTATATGTCGGGCAGAGAGAGCAGAATACTTAGATAGGATTGCCGAGAATCTCGTTAAGTTTGAGGCGACATTGCATAAGAGGCACTTAAAGCCACAATATCGCGGTATTGATGGATATTGTGAGTAAATGCATCATGAGTCTTCAAGGGGAGTTTTGAGCGGATCAAGAACCAAGCTCGGGATCGATGGCGGCGATAGAGGCCTCACCCACCACTGACTTCAACTGGCTAAAATTTCTGATTCAGACGGTGAGTGAGCAGATCAAAATTTTGAAGAAGGTTGACGGGGCGATCTCAATAAAAGGCAAGATCCACCATGCCACCAAAATTGCTTACATTTTGGAGATGTGCGTAGAGGAGGAGAGGATATCTTCGCCAATTCGAACCCCATTCCCTAAATCCAAAATTCTCTTTAAACCCATTCTTTGGAAAGAAGCAGTCATCGGGGAAAGAGAGAAAAGAAGGTTGAATCACCGGGGCAATGGGCCGAAAAGAGACTCAACAAAACCGGGGGAAGGTTTTGTTGGAAGCAAAGATGAAGCAGGGAGCAAAGATGTTGAAACAGAAGAATCTTGCCCCAAAACGCAGAAGATTGGTGGTTCTCACCGATGAAGATGAAAGTGATTCTGACGAGATTCAACCGGAGCACCAAACCACTCAGAGTTCACCATTACAAGTGTTGGCTCAGGTTATCTCGAGGACACAGGATCGAGTGAGGAGTGTGAGGTCTTCTCGAGGTGCTTGAAACATCGCTCGGTCGGATAAAATTTCAAGAAATTTTTAAAGCGACTCAGACCTCAGAGGTACCTACCTCGGATGTGCGAGCTCGTGACGGAAGAGCCACCGTAGTCGATCTGAAGATGTGCAGGCTTAGACAGCAGACGAGCCGACTCAGATTCAAACTGAGGATATGCCAACTCAGGCCTCAGAACCCTCTCAGATGCAAACTGAGGACCTGACCGCACAAACTTCAGATGCTGCTGAGGCTCAGGAGCAGAATATTCTTGATGAGCTCCTGAGTGATCTAATCGCTTGATCCCTTAGCGATGTTTCAACCGAACTGCAAAGCCCAAGATGGAAGAAGGAGAGGTTTCAAGGGCGAGTGGAGGAGCAAGGGGAACGGTTCATTCTTATCTACACTCGAGCTCAAATTTTATACCTCGATCCGCAAGATGTTTCTTTGATTAAGGATGATCAGATTCATCCTCAATCGACTCTTCCCGAGATCTTTGGATATTGTTGCATTGAGAGGGGAAGACCGGTGGAATGAGGAGATGACCTTCCCCGACCGACTTCTCGTGGTTCGGGAGGACAAAGCTCGGGATGAAAAACTCCGATTTTGATGAGCTAGTTTAGAAGAAGTTGGTGAAAGGAGAGCAACCGAAGTTGGTGCCTGGCAAATGGAGACAAATCTAAAAGATGGAGATGGGGACCAACGGGGAGATATTGAGAAGCCAGTCTCAGATGGAAAAGGAGACTTCTATTGCTGATCAACCTGAAATTGGTCAACCTCAGACTGAAGCTAGAACTCTTCAGGTACCTTTTGGCACTATTAACAATTATGCCAAAGTTACTGAAAGTCCTATCTTTAACTCTGAATTGTCTCGATAAATGACCGAGGCTCGATTGGAGACCTGGAGCTCGGACGGGCCGAGCCACAGGATGATCGACAAAGACAGGGAGGTGCAGAAGATTCCTGAGATTGATCTCACTCCCTTGATGGAAAAAACTTGAGAAGGTTGAGCCAATGATGATCAAAATTGCTCAGATGGAAGAGACGTTGGCCAATCAAGCTCAAAAGATGGAAAGTCTTAGTCACTCTTCTTGAGTGGGTGCAATTTCAAAACACTCGACCACCCGGATGACCTCCATGGAAGAAAAATTTGAATGAGAAATTCGGAGGGAGTCAAGGCCGAAGTTAAGTGATGAATGAAGTTTAAAAACACCGAGAGAGTTTCGATTTCCTAGAGGTGAAACCGCGTAAAAGAATGAGGTCTTGATAAAGTCTGCTTTGTTGAGGAAATGAGCTCAATGCTCATGACCAAGATGACAAGAGATGTTCAAGAAGCACTCTTCGGCGGTTGCCCACTTTATCTGAAAGAATTTTCTATGGCCAAGAACCATCTAAGGAGGTGGAAAGGCTAACAAGATCGATAAGCGGGAGATTTATTTGTGTGAGCAAAGAGCAATATCACATGGACACAAAGACTCTCGGACTTCTTCCAAATTACGGTGCCAAGAAGGGGGAAAAGGAAGCCGAAGATCTCAGAAAGTTCATGGCACGTACTTTGGAGAAGAAGGCTCAAAAAGATGCTGAAATGTATAATTTAGCCAAAGCCTTAAAAGAAGTCGAAGCTTCTGAGAAGTTAAAGTTTGCTCAGGTGGAGAAGCCTGTCTACACTCGAGTTTCTAAGCAAACCATGCTTGATGTGTCAAAAGAAAAACTGAGTGCTAGAGCAAAAGTTGGAACAAGCCAGGCTGCTGCTGAATTGCCTATGAAGAGGAAAGCCTTGGGCGTTGTTCAACCTGAAAGCAAGCGTGCGAAGGCTCCTAAGCCAATCCAGAGAAAGCTGATTCTGGATGATGAAGAGAAAGAAGAATCTGAGTCTCAACCTCAGATGAAAGTCTTCAATACTAGAAATGCTCTGAAGACACTCCAAATGGAACAAGCTAAGAAAGCTGCTGCCTCGATCTCAGGAGCATCTGTGATCAGAAAGAAGGTAGACGAAGAGCAGAAGCGAAGGAGTGAATTCAGGAAGTTTGCGAGCAAGAGGAAAGGAACATCAAAAGCGCTAAAGTGGCCCCACGTTGATAAATGGATGCCCATTAAACTTAACGATATGTGGGAAGAAGTCAAGAGAACCTTCTGGTTCAATTATGATGTTCTCAGGGAATGGAGAGGGGAAGGCTCAGATCAGAATGAAGCATTCATTGAGTATCTCTTTACCTTCTATCCAAAGTATCTACAGAGCTGGATTAACCTTGCGGATGAAGGAGAAGTACAGATAGTAGCCCCTGGTCCATATTCCTATCCTCCTCCAAGACTTGATAATGACTTGGTGAATGAGAAGGCCATTACTCAAGAGATTGCTTTCATTATCTTTGGTCGGTTGGGGTCTAACAGAAATAGTCCAGACATCATCAAGGAAAGAAATGAGCTGAAGAAGAGATTCTTCGGAATGTTCGATCTGGAGGTGCCCACTGATGAAGTTGAGAATGAAGCAAACTGAAGAGCAGAAGACTGAAGAGCCAAATCTAAACACTGAAGACTGAAGACTCAGAAGATTCTGTAATCTTTAAAAAAAAATTATCTTTTTGATTTTGTTGATAAACTCATTGTAATCTGTAAATGGTATACTCATCATCAATGAAGATTTATCATTATGCTCAAAAGATAATATCTCATTATCTTATTTACATGTCTTTTATTTTGATATGCCTGAATGTATGATGATATGGGGGAAATTGTGTAATTTGGAAAAAATTATTTAAGTATTTGGTAATGAACTATTTAAAGAGATTCATTCTTTGAAGAAATTGTTGAATGATTAAACCACGAGAAACTCAAATTGTTGGGAGATTCTCTCGATTTAAGAAATTGTTGGGAGACAACCAATCTTGTAATAGGATAAATCAAACCCAAAGTATAGGTTATGTATTTGTAACAAGATAGGTTTTGGCATCATCAAAAAGGGGGAAATTGTTGGGAGATGAATTTAATAAAGATATATGATTTTGATTAAGATCCCAAAACCCATAAGTATGACATGTTCAGAATGATCTTGATAGTTGAGTCAGGATTCAGTTTTAGAGTAATCAGGATGTTATCTGCAAAATGTATAGTCAGCAGATATAGTTTAGGATAGGTTCTAAAGACTCTGGAGAACTCAGTATGTTTCTGAAGTATACGAAGTTTCAGGATGAAACTGAGATACTGAAGACTCAAGATGATATCTTGAGTAATCAAGACTCAAAGACGAAGACTTAGTACATCAGTCAGTATAAACTACAAAGATTCGTAAGACATCAAGACTCGAAGACCTCAAGACCTAAGACTCTCAAGACACGTAAGATGTAAGATCAAGAACTGAAGATCAAAAGGCATCGGGCGTACAAGAATTATGAAGACTTCGATGTAATGTCTCAATGCTCAAGATAAACCCCGAATGTTCCGAGGCACTAATAATATCTATCCGAAAAGATGCAATCTTCGAGAAGATCGCGATTCCTTAAAGAGTTAGATATTGCAAGACATTCAAATGCGCATAAAAGGAACTAAGTCGGAAGTGTTGTTAAGGTTATATCAAACTCGAGTTTGTAACCAAAAAGAGCCATTGAAGGTGTCTACCTTTAACTGGAGACAAAAAGTCAAAAAAAGAAGAAGACGACATCGTACCCATACCGACATCGACAAATGACAAGTCGCTGAAAAAGATGTCAGATGTACAATAGTTTCAGACTGAAAAAAGTGAAGATCGGCTACATGAAAATTTATTACCTAAAAACGTGTTAGGGAGTTTCAAACCCTAAATATAGTCGTTTACACCACACCCAAGAGGGAACTCACGAAGCTATCTCTCCAACGGATAGTTTTCAAAAAGTGACCTTGGTGTATGCCTATAAATCTTGGTGACCCTCTACATTGTAAGGATACGGGAAATTTATACACGAACTCAAGAGCTCAAACTTATTCTTGCAAAAGTTAAAGCACTTTCGAAAAACTTAGAATTTCCCAAATTGCCCGATATTGAAGAGAGCTCACTATACTAAGCCTAGCTTGATAAGATTTATCCAAAGCTTAGTCGAGATATCCTAACCCTTTGCATTGTGCTTCATTGTAAAGGATATCTCATCCTAGTTGGAAACCAACCGAGAAACCTCAAACCCTTGAGAAGGTAGTTGGAGTGTGTTTGTTGGTGAGAAGAGTTTTAAAGAGTTAGTAAACTTCGCGGAGTAGTCGAAAACTCTCTAGAGGAGAAGTTAGTAAGCTCGAGGGGTAGTCCAAAGCTTGTGTGTGATTGGTAAGTAAACCACGGAGGTAAATCTAAAGCTCAAGGTCGGGTTGAGTAAGTAAACCTCGTGGAGTAGTCGAAAACTTCAGTAATGAAGTTGAGTAAGTAAACCACCAGGTAGTCGTAAAGCTCGAAGTTGATAGTGAATTTCTCTGAAGAGTCCGGAGAGTGGACGTAGGAGCTTGAGTCTCGAACCACTATAATTGTTGTGTTCTTTATTGCTTTCTCTTATCTCATTTACTTAACATTTGCATTGACTTGTTTTGAAAGCATACTTTTCAATCGATATTGGTTGGAATCAATCCTTCGAAGTTGCATAAGTGAATCACACCCTAATCACTATTTCAATTAAGGGGTTTCAAGAAAAGAAAGCTTAAAAAGTAGTATAATCTAAAGGCCAACCATTCAAGACGGTCGAGTAAAGCTAGAACAGATAGTTATCAAACCGAACTCTCTTACGAGGATTGATGAAAGTTTAGTTATCGATCCAAGCAACTCAGGATCTCGACACTCAGGACTCGGTTGGGATTATCTCGAGGTATCTCGAAAGAATTTCTCGGGATCACATCTCAATGAGACTTTGACTTTCGAGCGTCTGTGCTTCTCGAACCTAATCTTGGGATTATCGACCCTAAGTCGACCTCGATAAAAAAAGTTTTAAAAACACCGAACACGTGTATTCCCCCCCCATACACGTGTAAGACTCGTTTACACCGGGACCAACAGTCTTTTTCCCTTGTCTACAACATTGGGCATTTCTTCAGTTTGAAGTGTAGGTGCCACTAGTTTTACAAAGATTGTCTTTTGCTACTTGACGCAAAGATTCGGATGACCTTGTGAGGTTCCCCGGAATGTATCCCAATCCAGATTTTATAGTGACAGATCTCTGGTAACTCGAATTTCATCTATTACTTTAGATGCAGTATTCAATAGAGTTAGCTTCTTTTGTGCACTATCCTCACATTTCTGTAGAGTTTCATGCTTCTCAGAGAGGTCATTGAACTTAGTTCGACAAATTGAATCTCTTGATGGATTTCTCTAGCTTTTCGATTAGGGTCACTATCAACTTCTCTTTCTCTCGAGAGTTGTACTTCCGGAACATCCGGTTCATCAAGAGCTCATATTAATTGAGAAGTGATTTCGGTTTTGCTAAGTCTTTCCACTTAAGATTTTGACCTTGATTCGGCCTTTATTACGCTCTTGAGTTTCATTTAGCAGTTCTTGTAAAACAAAGATAGTCCTTCATTAGACTCTCAAAAGAATCCATCGAGTCAAAATATTTTACAGTTGAATTTGACAACTCTTGTGCTAGTGTAGGAGCAACAACAGAGAAAGAAGAGTTTACCTCCTCAATAGCCATCAGACAGATGTCATCAATTTCACTGTCTGAGAAAATTTCATCTGAAGAGCTAGATCCCTCCTCAGAATGTTCTTCTTCTGCAACCATGGCTTTTATGTTGGAGAACTTCTTGTCTCTTTTTGGCTGTCTTTCTCTTCTCTCCTTAGCTTTCAGTCGAACAATCATCTTTGGAAGTGACCTTTCTTTTGGCAATTGTAGCATCTGTTGGCATCATCATCCTGATCACTTTCTTCTTTGGACTTGGAGTCCTTCTTCTTCTCAGTTGATCTGTCCCCAGGTTTCTTTTGGTACCTGTGATTCATGTAATAGTTTTTATATTTTCCATATCGACTATTAAGTCTTTCAAACCTCCTTGCCATCAGTGCTAGCTTATCCTCAAGCTCATCCTGATTTTTAGCAAGGGAGTTCTCGAACTCTCTAGTTTTCTGGGTTTTATCCTTGGCCTTAAAAGCCACATTCTTACTAGATGATGAATCATCTTTGCTGTCAGCCTTTTTAGATTTCTTATCAATTACGAACTCATAGGCTTTCAGCTCAGAGAAGACTTGTTGGTATGACATTGAATTAATGTTTTTGGTGTTTTCAATCACCACTGCATGTATAACCAATTTCTTAGAAAGACCTCTAAGAATTTTCAATGCAACTTCTCTCTGTGGATATTTCTTACCAAGTGCATTTAGATCATTCATAATGCTAGTGAATCTGACTTCCAATTTGTCTATAGATTCACCTTCATCCATTTCAAAACTATCAAACTTTCCAATTTCAACTGAAAGTTTGTTTTCCTTGATATGATATGTGCCCGCACATTACATGCCTAGTGTATCCCAAATTTTTTGCATATACGGTGAGAGATCATTCCCATCACACCATCATCAATCAGATCTTTGTATAGTGTGTCTTTAGCAATATAGTCAGATTGATTAACTTCCTCTCCTCAGAGAGGGTTGGTCATCGGACTTAGGAAATTTCGCTCTAGGATCGTTTCTCTCATTTTCGGTTCCTCCGATTCACCACAAGAAATTGGAATGGCCCTTCGGAGACCACTCTCCACATAACGTTCATGTTTAGAATACGGGTGAGCCTGCGCATTCTCGATCTCTATAAATCATAGTTCTCCCACCGAGAACATGGGAAGTTTTAGAAGACATTTTATCCGAGTCTTTTTAAGAATTCAAAGCAAATATGATCGAGTTAGGATAGACCACAAGTATTTTTAGAAAAATAAAACTTTGGTCAACAAAGCAGTGGTGGTCAAGTTGAACCCACCGCTCGATACCACTTGTTGGTCCGGTGTAACGAGTCTTACACGTGTATGGGGGAATACACGTGTTGGTGTTTTAAAACTTTTCTTCGAGGTCACTTGGGTCGTTGTTGTCCGATGATTTGGTCCCGAGAAGCACAAATCGCTCCGAGTCAAAGTCTATCCGAGACAGTTATCTCGAGTCGCTTTCGTAAACCTCGGATAATCCCTAACCGAGTCCCGAGTTTTTCAGAGATCCCGAGTTGCTTGGATCGATAACTAACTTATCAACCCTCGGAAGAGTAAGTTGGTTTTGGTAACTATCTGTTCTAGCTACTCAGATGTGCGGAATGGTTGGCCCTTAGTTTATACTCGTTTTAAGCTTTTGCTGAAAACCTTCCTTTAATGGAATAGTGATTAGGCTGTGATTCAATTTATATGCAACTTTCAGTGGATTGATTCCAACTGAAATATCAAATGAAAATATGCTTTTCAAGACAAAGTAATGCAACAGATAAAACAAGCAAAATGTAAAAGCAAAGAACATAGCAAATTATAGTGGTTCGGAGACTCAAGCTCCTACGCCCACTCTCCCGCGATCTCTTCAGAGAAATTCACTAATCACTTATAAAGGCTTTACATTTCTACCTCAGTAGTTTACTAACCTTTCTAATTTTGAGCTTTCGACTACCTCGTAGTTTACTAACTCAAACTCACACAAGCTTTATGCCTATCCAAGATAGATTACTCACTTCTTTCTCTAGAGCTTTCCTCGACTACCTCAATGTAGTTTACTTACTCTTTACATAACTCCAATCTCACCAACAATCACACCTCAAACTATCTTACAAAGGGGTTTGGGGTTTCTTGGTTGGTTTCCAACTAGGATGAGATATCCTTTACAATAAAGAACAATGCAAAGGCTAGGATATCTCGACTAAGCTTTGGATATATCTTATCAAGCTAGGCTTAGTGGAATGAGCTCTCTTCGATTTAAAGCACTTGGGAAATTCTCGGTTTTTCGAAAGTGCTTCAACTTCTAATAATAAGTTTGAGCTCTTGAAGTTGCTTATAAATTTTCCGTAACCTTTCAATGTAGAAGGTCACAAGTATTTATAGCATACACCAAGGTCGCTCTTGAAAAAACTATCCGTTGGAGAGATAGCCGTGAGTTTCCTCTTATGGTGTGTGAGAACGACTATATTTAGGGTTTTATACTCCCTAACACGTTTTAGGCAATAGTCTTTCATGTAGCCGGTCTTCACCTTTTTGCAGTCATGAACTTAGTACTTCTGACATTTTTTCAATTGACACATCCTTTGTCGGTGTCGATATGGCATAAATCTTTGTCTTCCTCTTTTTGACTTTTTGTCTCCGGTTAAAGGTAGACAACTTCAACGGCTCTTTTGGTTACAATCTCTGAGTTGATATAACCTTAACAACACTTTGTCTTAGTTCCTTTTGTCTGCATTTGAATGTCTTGGGCAATATCTATTTTTCTAAGGGATCGAGATCTTCTCAAGATTTAATCCTTCGATAGATATTTTCGATTGCCGGAACATTGTGTTTATCTTGAGCATTCAAGACATTATCGAAGTCTTGATGGTGCCTTGATATTCTTGATCTTGATCTTGATCTTGAGTCTTGAGTCTTCAAATGTCTTACGAGTCTTGGCGTCTTTAAGTCTTCACAGATATATTGGTGATATATCGAAGTCTTGATTCTTGATTTCATCATCGAAGTCTTCAAATATCTCTGCAGATATATTGGTGATATCTTGATTTCATTGAATTCTTTTTTGAAACTTAATGAAGTTCTTGATAATCTTCAGATCCTTCGATCTATATCTCTTGACTATACATTTTGCGGATATCATTGAATACTCTAAAACCTAATTTCTCGACTCAACTATCAAGATTATCCTGAACATGTCATACTCAGGGGTTTTGGGATCTAATAAAAAACATATCTGTATTAAATTCATCTCCAACAACAACACATATCACATTCAAATTAAGTTATAATTCTTGATGAACATGAAATTTCATTCAAAAACTCCGGAACTTAAATAAATGGGGCGGTGAGATTTATACCCTTTTTTAATAAGAAAAGAAGATTTTTACCAACTTCATAAAAAAAATGAGTTTTATACCCAATTTTGACATAAAAAGACTCAATTACCCTTAAGTTAAATATATTCCACATTTTTCAAAAAATGTTTATCTCGCTGGATATAATTCTTCCTATCGAGATAATATTCTAAGTTTGAATACTATCTCGATAGATATAAAATTTGTCTCGCTGGGTATAATCCTCCCTATCGAGACAGTATTCAAAGTATGAATATTTGAATACTGTCTCGATTTATATAAATTTTGTCTCGCTGAATATAATTTTTTCCTATCGAGATAATGTTTAAAGTATGAATATTTGAATATTATCTCGATATATATAAATTTTGTCTCGCTGATTATAATTCTTCCCTATCGAGATAGTGTTTAAAGTATAAAAAAATGTTATGAGATTTGGGTAATTCTTGTCTTTTCTTATGAAATTTGGGTAAAAATACCCATTTCCCAAATATCTAATAGAGCACCTTTTTGCAACAAAATGCAGACCACTTAAATTCAAAACTGATTTTTTTTTTAAATAAATAAGAATCACCAAATATCAATAATAATTAATTATTAGACAACCAAAAAGAAATAAAAGACCAAGGATATCTACAGACATATCTAACGTGTCACATGCCAATACCCAACTTTTATACACATAAAATAAATGCCACATGGCCCCTCCACACCCATTTGGTCAGCCACAGAGCCACTCATTGTGCCTATAGTCTTTAAATTAAACTTAAATTACATTTTGTGCCAAAAATTCTTCCAAGTTCCAAACATATTCCACCCTTGATATGGAGGAGAACCACCACCTTCTCCGGCCACTTCTCAACCCCTCCACCACCACCTCCTCCGCCTCACCGCCACTCGACGACAATGCACTCAACGCCGTGCCATCAAATTCCGGCATCATTTTCCGGCTAACCTTTGTGCTCTTTATCGGCATACTCTCCATATGGGCAAATCACGAATCCTCAAAAGGCTACGCTATAACTATTCTCAATGACTCCGGCGACACATTCGCCGGACGGCGATTCCATCTCTTCTACCAATCAAACGACGAAGCATCTCGTATAGTGATCAAGGCAAGTAATACTATTCAAAAATTTCTTTATCCGGATTATGATAGTGTCACGTCTGAAAAAATAATTACAAGTGTAATTATTAGATTGGCCGATCGGAATTTGACCGAAAAAGTCAATGTTGAGTCGGGCTTAATAGATAATGAATTTGTAATCAACATAAGTCCGTCGGTTTTCGAAGGCCAAAATTTTGGGCACGACATGAATGTTGCACTAGCACAAGGTGTGGCACGAATGTGGTTATGGAGTACAACTCCCAAGGCCAAGAGTACAGTAGATGGCATCGTGGAATATTTGGTAAACAATTTAATTTGTTCCGGTTCCTCCGCCGTGCCTAGGGCGGCTGAGCCACCGGGATCCAACAGCGGCGTGGTGGCGGAATTCTTGAACTGTTGCGAGCGCCGCCGCCCCGGGTTCGTTAGGAGATTGAACAGAGCAATGAGGGATGGGTGGGATGGTGCACTGGACCAGCCGGTTCATGACCGATGTACAACTTATGATTCGTTAAGTACAACTCCCTAAGCAAGTGGTACCGCAGGGTACAATTTTGGTTGTAATTTTTACATGAACCAAAAACATAGAGATATTGCTGAATGGCAATTAAGATGCGGGTCCCAATAGTAACGTGGGAGGTGAAATCAAATGATGAGTGAAAAGAAATGATGTGTTTTATTTATTTTATTTATTTTTTTGGAAGGGAATAGAACATGATGTGTTTGATTGTTCATGCCTATCCGAAATACCGCTGCATTTATTTGATTTTTTTTGGCAAGTTGGTATATGTTTATGTGTGTATATTTTTTTCTTTGTGTCACCTGGCTTTGTGAATAAAATCAAGTGTTGATTTTTCTTATAATAAGTTTACTCTGGTGCTTTTATTTCATCTTTAATTACGTTGAATATTGTGATTAAACAATAGAAATTGGGATTGAGTACCAAGAGAATCAAAGACTGTCTTAGCAATGAAAGCTCCATATATTTGATCCATGTTGTAATTCTAAATGTATTGAGAAAAAAATTCAAATGTGAATATTCATGGGTGGATCTCATGTGCATTCAGGTAGGAACAGATTCAAAAAAATTTCATAACGGGACACAAAAGAAGTATAAATATAAAATACATTAAAAAACGAATAGTAAGAAATTGGATTTGAAAACGTTTTATCCATTATATCATGTTGGAGTCTGGAGAGGTTGTTAGAGTCAATCCTACAATGTTAGGGTCCTATGTAAAAAAGTGTTTATATTAAGGGCTTGATTAGCAGGGCTTTATAACCCCTAAAAGGGGTGCCCTACTATTTTAAGAAATTGATTGATAGCTTATATTATTATCTCTCCGACCCGCCTCGAAATCGCCGACCCACTATTAATTAACTCTCCGATCACTGTTCACATCCCATTAAATAATACCTTCTTCGAGGTGGTATTATTTTAGCATGGTTTCTACAGTAAAATCGAGCTCAAATCAAAATCCCCAACATACCCCTTCATTCGAATTTTGAAACACAAAATTGGAATCAATTTTCTCATTTGCCCAAACCCTGCGATTTCTTCTCTGTTCGAAAAATATCTCCTCTCTTCGCCGATTCATTCGAACCAAGAATTCCGTTCACCGATTGAGGAATTCCATTGTCGTTTCAACAATCCGTCTTGTGGATCGATAAATCGGCGTCGTCTATTTCCCAAAAACATTTGTGAAACTCTCCCAATCTTGAGTAAAATGTTTCTCAGATCTACCCTACAGTTCTGCCGTTACAAATTACCTAATCGATTTTATTAATCGTGCGATTGTATATTTTTGCTAGGTAAAAATATGGGTGTTCGTCGTCTGGTCGGTGGATAGAGTCGTGAAATCCCAAACCCGATTGAAGATTGTTCGTTGTGAGTCATACTTTTCACCATACATTTTTAATCAATTCACATATGTTTTTTGTAGATTACGAATTGATTTTTTTCTAGGGTTTCGAAGCATTGGACAGAGCGTTTGTAGATCCCAATCTTACCATTAACAACAAGGAATTTACCCCATACTAATCGACGAGGTAAAATCATCAAGTAGTATATGATATATTCCATTTTGAGCCCTAGTGCATGAGTTATATACAACAAGGAATTTTCTAGTGCATGCGTTATATACAACATATCATAATAATTTTTTTAGTATTGGGGAATACATTTCAAATACCCATATTCATCCTTGTCAATATTGAATTGTCAAATGTTTATATGAGAATGAATCCATTTTGTGTTGTTAGATGGTCAGGTCCAGGTTATGCATCTGAAATTTAAAGGAAAATTGATGGTTCTTGTTTCTGGTTGTTTTTAGCATGGTTTTTCTTATGAGATATGGTTATTTTATAGTGTCTGTTTGTGCTGTTAGATGGTCTGGTCTGGTTATAGTGTCTGGTGTTTCTTATGAGATATGGTTCTTGTTTCTGGTTGGCTGGTTAGTGTTGTTAGATGGTCTGTTTGTGCTTTATATGAGATATGGTTGTTCAAGCTGTTAGATGGTTTTGTCTTGTTTCTACATGCCTTTGCTTATTTTATAGTGTTTCTCCAGCTATATGGCAGGTTCAATTTCCTTTGTTGTGGGTTGAGTATTATGGTGCGTGCATACATATGTGAGAAACACAATTTTAATTAAATGATAAGATATATATATATATATATATATATATATGTTATATAATAGAAGTTCCTGAATCCTAATGCATTTTGTCTACAATGTTGTCATCTACCGTGAGAAAACTTGTTATTTTTATATTGGTAGAGCGGATAGTCCTTCGAAACAAAATTATGGCCCTTCTTGTAGCACATATTGTGAAAACACGCAATAGAATTATAAATCAACGTCATCGTATTGCTCGATCTTATACAATGATAAGTAGAATTCCTGGTCAAGTTGCCCGTCTGAACATGTTATATTTTGAACCTGGTTCACCATCTTGTTTAGATAACCTCCGTATTAATAGAAACACTTTTGGTAAATTATGTTATTTATTGAGTGAATTGGGAGGATTAAGGCAATAAAGGTATTTGTCAGTTAAAGAGCAAGTGACAATGTTCTTGTCATTATTAGATCATTGTAAAAAGCAAAGAGTAATTAAGTTTGATCACCAAAGATCAGGGTGACAGTTTCACATTATGTCAACCTTGTCCTCTTTGAGCTTTTAAAATTGCACACTATTTTACTTGTTACTCCCACATCAGTACCTGATGACTCGACTGATCCAAGGTGGAAATGGTTCAAAGTAAATTTCTTCAATTTTTAATAAACATCATTCATAACATTCCCATCTTGATAATCTTATTTTTTTTTTTCATTTGAAAATAGGGCTGTCTAGGTGCTCTAGACGGGACATATGTTCATGTCCATGTGAGTCCTAAGGATAGACCCCGTTTTAGGACTCGAAAGGGTAACATATCCACTAATGTACTAGGAGTGTGTGATTCTAATATGAACTTTGTGTACTTTTTACCCGGATGGGAAGGTTCCGCAGCTGATTGTAGAGTCTTGCGAGATGTTGTTTCAAGACCCAATGTGCTACAAGTCCCAAAGGGTATTATCACATTCTTTTTTATCTCATAGTGAATTTTTTTGAATTTTTTCCTTCTTTTTAAATTACTTACTACCCCTCATTGTTGTTAGGGAACTACTATCTGTGTGACAATGGGTATGCCAATTCTGAGGGATTTCTCGTACCTTATAGAGGTTGCAGGTATCACTTGAAAGAGTGGGGACCAGCAATGGATCGTCCTACCAACCCACATGAATATTTCAATATGAGACACACTAGAGCATGTAATGTGATAGAATGTGTGTTTGGTGTTTTGAAAATGTGCTTCCCTATCCTCAGTCATCCTACATACTTCCCTATAAAAACTCAAATTAGGCTAATAATGGCTTGTTTCCTTCTCCACAACTTCATTCGCAAAGAGATGGCTGATGACCCACTAGAACATGAACTTGATGAATCTGATCCTGTGGAACTTGACTCTCAACCGCCTGACATTATTGATATTGTTGAGTCCTCACCTGAGTTTAATTTATTCTGGGAAGAGTTGGCGAATAGTATGTATACTACTTGGAGGACTAGGGGGTTGTTCAATGAGAGTTGTTATATGTAATAATACACTTTTTTAAGATTGTACAATTTGTTCTTGGCTTGTGTTATGAATATTTGTGTTTGACAATTTGATATTCAATTGTGCTAAGTATTTTTTATGCAATGTTATTTTTTGCTTTTTTTAATTGAATGATTATTTGTAATAAATTATATAGATGCCATTCCATGGAGGTTCATCGTTGCCGCCGCAGTGTACATGCGGTAATGGTCCCATGATCCTAAAATGTGCAGGCCAGAGTTCTATGCATCCAGGTAGATATTACTACGTTTGCCCAAAAAATGTACGCCATGGGAAACATTTTTTTTGGTATGATGATATCCACAAACATCCATGCCCGTCTTCTGATTCAACGTTTGATCGCAATGAAGTTAAATTCAGGCCTCGTGCTGAAGAGGTAAATGATAATACCACATGTCATTCAATCCATTCATCTGCACGTATCCCGTCTACGTCTACCCTTGTGTCTGCTTCAGGTGGTCCTTCTGATATAATGATATAGGTGTTTTTCAACATTGTTATTATTTTGCTCTGTGTTGTATTGATCTTACTAGGTGTGCTGTTAGGGTTGGCCATGTGATGACTTTTTGTACTTGATTTCTAAGGGGAGCAAAAAGTTGGATTATTTTCGTAAGAAGCTATTATATGTATTTATCTATGGACAACTACCATATTTTTGTATTTGTATCAAATATGTATAATTATAATTTTGGCTTGTGGGTTACCTAGTTTAATGCGTGTATTCATTACTTGTAGTCATTTTCAAGATATGGGTCTGAATATCAATATTCTTATCATCATATCTACTACCAAAAGAAGTGTGGAATCTCTTTTGTGGAGATATGCCAATAGCTAAAAGATAATTTTTTATGACAAACAACCACTCGAAATTACCAATGTCGTAAAAGTAGGTTATAGTGGTCAAAGTATTCATGCACAAGTCTTTTCTTTCATTTTATAGCTAAACTACAAAAAAAAGTCCAATGGCATAAAACTATTGGGAGCCGTGTTACCCATCATTCAAATTCACAACAATTGTGTATCACTTGCCATATATATAAGTGCATGGGATTGAGCCTTCTTACCATTATACACAAAATCATCAAATCTTCTACATTATCATCCATTCTATCCAATTACCATGACACTAAAAAATATCTCAAGTCAAGAACAACTATTCTATAGGTGGAAATGGACAGAGGCTATCGATCGTTGCTTCATTGAAGCCTTGGTTGAGGAAAAGAATCTTGGTAATTGGGAGGGGGGTGTGGGGACGCTTCGAGCTCAACTATCATGCCGTTTCAATGGTCGTTGGTATAGTCAACGAGACATTTGGAATGTCTATGTCATTTGAAGAAGCGAAGATGCGCCAGAATTTTCTTGAGGATTGGTATGATGCATTTAAAAACGTCGTTAATACACCTAACATTTACTGTAATAGGTCTTCAAATATGATGATTGGAGATGAAGCGACGTGGCGACACTTGATAAAGGTTGGTGTTGAATACTTATAACATTTGTCAATAAATTTTATATTTAGTATCAATACTCGAAATTATGCGGATATAGATATTTTTTGCACAGAATAACACTATGTCTCGGGCATATTATTATGCTCCCAAGCCTTTGTTCGATATCATGGAAATCGTCTTCTCTGTGCTTGATCCTTGGGTTGATGGACCAACCGAAGTCATCGAGATTAGTGATGATGCACCACGCGTGCACGACAATTCCATCAGACTCTAGCGATGAGGTTATATCACCAATGGCCATTGGTCACTCGAAAATGTACTGCACTGCAAGGAGGTTATTCGATGAACTGAATTCCCCCCCCCTTCATTCAAAGACGATCAAGTTGTTGTTTGTAGGCTTGCTGGCCCAAGTGGAAGTACTCGCCCAAAGTATTCACCAAGAAATTTCGGATGCCCCTCGTTAAATTTCAATGTTCATGTCAGTCAACCATCGTCTCCAACCTCTCAGGCATTGGATGGAGCATCTTGCAGCCCCATTAAGTGGTTTTATTATAATGATGGGAACAAATGAAATTTTTGAAAAAGGAATGGACGGATGTGGGTGGATTTGTTTGGTTTAGGTGTTCTTGGGTTTGTTTGGTTTTGCTGTTCTTGGGTTGTTTGTCTTGATTCTGCATGCATGGTTGTTTTAAGTTTTCTCCAAAAAAAATTTTGTTAGGGTTTGCATGGAATGGGTTGTTTATTTTCGCTACTTCTTGGGTTGGAATTCTATTCGATTTTTTTCGTAGCTTCTTTATGGTTGTTTGGTGTGTTTTTTCCATGTGTAATATATTGGTTGAAATCTAATGGTTTGTTTTTATTAATAAGATGTGTATATTTTATTTCATAATGTGTTTTTATTTTAGTGGGTTGCCAAAATCCACAATAATATCATCAAATAAAATACATGTCTGAGAATGGGAAACAATTTGAAACTACAAAATAACATGATTAATAAGATAAACCATACATAACAAAGTTCCTAAAAATAACAAAGTATTCATCACAAAATAACATCAAAATAAATTGTCCACTGCATAATGTGAATCCCCAACCCCAAAGGCACAAAGTATCAAATGAGTTGTATGTTATCCTCTTGAAACAATTCCAAACAAAACTTCTTTCGATAGAAATCACTCATTGTCGGGTCAATTTCCCTAAGGGAACGTCCGCAACAAAGACATTCAAGCATCTTTATACAGAAAACACCACATGAGTCTGAGTCCATTTGTTGTGGTGTATCGGGGCACAATTTCACTTCCCAAGGCTTCTTAGAATCTCCACCCTTCATCAGATTCTTAGTTATGCTTGGCATAAGCATTGCTAGCTTTCGAAACTCAGAAATATGCCTCGGATTAGGCCTTCGACCATCTCCCGAAAGAGAGTCGTAAACGGTAATCACTTGATGCATAAGGATAATCTCATATAGCAGCCAGTGGTTTTTGTTAACGTGGGCTACACCGAATACCCTTTCCGCTTCCACCCATGGAATACGATGTCCGTTAAGAGGGTATTTACCTAACACGTATTTTGTAATGAATTTTTCCTTCTGAGCCCAACCATAATCTACACGTTCTTTCTTGGATCCTTTACGCCAATTTTTAAAAATACCTCTAGTAATGTGGCCCTGCATGCATGTTCACCTCATCAATCATAAATTAACCCAATATAAAATATTTAAAAATTTATCAAAAGTGTACTCACCCAAAACATTAAATCAACCATTGTCCACCCTTGCAAGAAAAACGTTGGCCATTTCTTGGCTTTATACACCACGAGATACATGAGCGCTTCCACATTCTAAATAAAAAAGACATGTTAATTCTCAGATGCTAGCAATTCGATTCATTTAGAAAAGTGTCGACGTAAAACACTTACCTCACTGCACAGCCATCCTCTGGGCTCCCATATTCTCTTGAACCACTCATTTTTTGTGTTTGAGTAATCACCCACAGAGAGTCGAATTGACCCACTCGACCTAGACGTAAACCACATCATGAAAACACTTTCTGCACCGCCAGGGAAGTCAATGGATATTGGATTGTAATTGTTGTGTACATCGAGATGAACCTAGACTCATATTGATGTGTGTTATCATCACTCGTAGTGTATGCATCTATCTGAAATGAAAGAGTGTGTCACAAGCAGTCAGACGAATTCTGAACGAATAAATTTTTTTAAAGTACACAAATATTTTATTGATTTCACAAAGGTACCTCCTCGTAGTCATCACATTTAGAATTACTTCTTTCTGTGGCATCATCGTCAGCTACTCCAAATTGTAACATCTTTATTTAGTTATCTTCCTCGGACACTCCCAATTTTGCCATGATTAGCCTTTGATTCTCAAGGATGCGGTCCAACTTGAAATCCATCATCTTGTGATTTACATTCAATTTCTCAACGTCACCAATTAGCTCGTTCATCTCCATGTTTTCAAGTCTTGATTTTGGAGGATTCTCCTCAACTCTCGCAGACTTAATGCCATCATCACGAGGAGAATTATCGTCATCTCTGTCTTCTTCATCGATGCATCACTCATTTTCCTTTTGGATGTTGATGTAGACGCAACAATATTATTGTTACTCTTGTTTTCCTCCCACGCTAAAACACTCCTATAATAACTCATTTTCTCCTCATCAGAAGATGGAACCAAAGTTGTATGAACCTTTGTCCACTGCAGCAGCAAGCATATAATTCAGTATTTATGATATGAAAGCGTTTGAAAACAATTGAAACATGAGAACGAAGTAATATGAAGCATAAAATTTACCTGAACTCCGTCCAGTTTTAGATGGAAAGCAGTAAGTTGTCAATTTGTCAAATCTAAACCACTTTGGAGCTTCCCATCGTAGCATACATGGGATAACATATTGGGAAAATCGAGAGTTTGCACAATAATTACCTACCCATTCTATGGCTTCATAACTCCAGACTTGTAGTGCATGCGGAAACCCATGAAGAGCAATTGATTTCGTATATTCTCTAATTTTCTTACCATCTGCATTTTTTCTGAGGAAACCATGTATAAGACATGCATTTCGTAATGTTTTTGACAAGCAACTCGTAACCTACCCGGCCCCAAGGGAATCTGTTGAAATTATCCAAGTTGTCAACTAGATGGATGTATTCCATGTCATTTATTTTCTTAGAAGGTGGATTTGGCAACAGAACTCCGTACAAGACCCATAAGAGAGCCAACTTCAGACTTAATTCCCCATCACCTTTGTGTTTCTCATCTGTAAATGCAGCCTCTATGTCATCAATGACCAAGTGTTCTGGAATTCTCTTTCCCCAGACCCTTTTTAAAAACTTTGATGTTGATGGGATTTCAGGCAATGAACCAAAATGTAGTCCAGTAATCAATGCAAACTCTCTTGGGCCGAACTCTAGTTCATTGTTATTCACATGAAATACTAGTTTATTTCATCTCAATGACTTGTGTTGTCTAAATAATAGGTGGAGAATTAACTGCCCTTGAAACTGTGTCTGTGTGCCCACCAGTTTCAAAAAATGTCCGAAGCATGATTTGTTGAATATGGCCTTGTTTTGTTTTGACAACTTCTCATTTATGGACTTCAGGACAACTAAGTCTTGCCGGAAAGTAATCTTTCGTTTGGATTATGACCATCTACAATGAAATGAATTTTGACACGTTAATTGATGAACACCAAACATAACTCAATCCATATTCAATTAATTATAAAATTAGTACTGAATCCCCTGTTTACTAAGTTATCCCCAAAAGATTTACCCAAAATTAACAACAATTGTATCCTTTCCAAGATGTCCATCCCCAAACATAAATCCACACACAAACTGCATGTACTTGGCAACATATCCTATTATTCACAATCACCCAATATACGAATAATAAAGCGTTGCCCAAAATCTATTCAACATATCCCCTTATTTTAAATACAAACATCTATAAATGTTCAAAAAATGTAAATTTAGGGGATTAGGGTTTTGAACACAGGACCTATAGCCAAAAAAAAATTGAACACAGGACCTATTGCCAAAAAAATAGGTACATGACCAAATTAGCCAAGCGAGGTATCATGTAAAGAAAACAACACTTACATTATGTATACAACTTTATATTTATGAACATAATAATAAAAGAAATTAAAAAAATTATGGGGGCATGCCCCCACCTTGGTGTGCAGGACGTCCATCTCTGCATCCAGATGCACCGTACACTCATAGTACATATAAGATTTAGCCGAATAACCATGCGTGCCATAAAAATTGAGGAAAGCATAAGTATCAATTTTGTCCAAGTCTTATATGCATTCATGTGCACTGTGCACTAATAGTGCATTTTAGAATCATGCAACTTGTTATACTGAAATTAAGAGCATGACTCAATTTAAGCAAATTGCATCTTTCAGTATAACAAGTTGCATGATTTTAAAATGCACTATGAGTGCATGGTGCACCTGAATGCACATTAGACCCAACCACCAATTTTACTTTCACATTGCCATATTTTTTTGTTTAAAAGTGATATTTTTCTCTGCTCCCTTGTCGCCATAGTTAGGCGTTTTTGTCCAATCCCCCTATATAGACAATTAATTCTCATTCTTGACGTGGTCTTCGAGATCAATTGTTTTTGGTTTAATATGGTATCGATAGCAATAAATAACTATTTTCCCAAGTTCGTTGGGCCTCCATTATAAATTATTGTTGACTATGAACTATATGGACCAGATTATCTATTGCTTTTAACCGTTTTTCTACATAACATTTTTTGTGAAATTATGTGACACAAGTTTTTTGGAATCATTTTTTATTTTAATAAATGCTCGTATAATATTAATAGTTATATGAATATATATTATCTTCGAATAACCTCTTGAATCTGGTCCATTCAAGGTTTTTTTTTTTTTTTTCGATTTGTTCTCTTTTAATTGAATAATTACATGAATTAAGTTGCCAAAATAAAAAGGTCATATACATAGTGTTGAGTTAAGTGGTGCAAGTTATTTTCAAATGTCATCTCATTGCCATATGGCCCGCAAGTCCGCAACTCCACTTTTTCCTTTTTCCCAAAGTAAATATAGAATGAATTTGAATAAAAATTAGATAATAATGATGTTGTACCCGATCCACCCCGGTAAGAGTTAGCGTGCCACGTACTCGCCAGACGAACACGTGGATCAATATACAAGCAAGACACTCCTGTTACCAAAAAGGTGCACGCCAGGTAGGCGAGCACGCCACATGGCCACGTGAATGCTCCACGGTCCACGTCACGCATGGGCACGCCAACATCAGTAGGGATTCGCCCAGGCACGGAGCACATGCTCGCCACAGCAGGCGAGCAAGACAAAGGAACCACGTCCAAGACCAACGGACGAGCAGAAAGTAACCGAACAGGACGTGAACATAGTAGCAATAAGGCGTTGTCCGAATTGAACTTGCTCCAGTCATCTGAAGAGTCCTGGACGAACACAACTCTCTTCTCTCCATCATAAGCGAATTCTTTGCCTCCTAATTCACCTTCATCGAAGAACCAACACTCCTCTGCTCCGGGCGAGCATAAGGCATGACGACCCAAGACCCGGTGGAGTAAGTACATGGTCGTCCCCCAGAGGTGAACATCCGCTCAAGTTGAGGACGAGCATGTTGGGGAATTAATTGCCCGGATCTATTCGGGGTGAATATTTAAATACAAATTTAATTCTAACAATTATTACTAGCATGAATTAATCCTATATTAATTCAAATAATAATTCAACAACAAATCATGCATACAAATTCATCACATAAATCCTACGCATGCGGAATTGCTAGGAGTTTACGTGAACTAACCTCTCGGAGTGACAACCGTTGAGAAGATGGATACCCCGTTCACACGAACACACCCAAAGAGCTTTCTCAAGTATTCCCCCATCCTTGTTCAACAATCCGGTGGAAGGATACTCGTGAACAATTAACAAAAGGAAAAATAAAATTATGTTGCACCACCTTTGTGGATTTCTAATTTTTCCAACACATGGAATTACACTTGGGGATGAAACATTCATCCCCTATTTATAAGAGGGAGGAGGTCGAAATTTTTAGGGAAAATAATATGGAAATTTTTTTTTCTTGATCTCCAAGAAATCTTGAATATATCTCTTATATTATTTTCTCCATAATTAAAACATTCCACAAAAAAATCCCACATTCTCTTGTTATGGGATTTTTGAAAAATAAGGAACCAAGATTTCTAAGATTTGGATCTTCTTGAATTTATGAGATATTCTTGTATTCCAAGAATACATATCTTCCATAATATATTTTCAAGAAAGTCAAGAAAATCTTTCCTTCCTTATTTTCTTCATTATTTTCGAAAATTACAAGATAAATAACCAAATGGGAGATTTCTTGAATTTAATGAGATAAACTTGTATTCCAAGAATACTTATCCTCATTCCATAACAAAAATTCAAAGAAAATCTTTCTCCCTTTTTTATTTATTTATTTTCGAAAAAATAGGAAAAATAGGGAACAATATTTTATTTTATTTTAAACACCTTTTACAGTTATTGGACTTTATCTTTGGGCTACATGAGGGACCTTTAGGAGAATTAAGATTGGACCTTCTAATGGACCTTGAATTTCCAATATTGAGCCACAATACTATTCAAGCCCATATATATTAATTAATCCCACCACATAATTAATATTGCACTATCCATCTTAACCCATATTACAGTTAATATGACTCCCGGTTATTATTTCCCGTGTTTAAGATTATCCAGTCCATTAATTAATTTAAGCCAAAAAAATAGCTTCACTTTAATTAATATCTTTTTCCTTGGTTCAGGAACGACTCAACATTATTATCCATACAGGAAACTAATTCCACTTGCAAGATTTAGTATGATAAAACTTCGGAGCCTCCCAAGGGGACAAATCAAACAAGACGCACTTGCACACCGATTCTCCGTATTAAATCTTAGCAATCGTCGTGTAACTAACAATATTGCCCAAGATACAAGGTATTGAATCACATTGATTCTCTACCCATCATAAGTCAAAGCAATATTTATTAATTCCACATGATCCTATTTAAGGGACGGGGATTAAGAAATAACTAACCACTGAGGTCTAATTCTTATCTATTCAGTTCTGAAGAATTTATCCTCTTGTAGGTCCTATTCAGCGCATCATAATGCACTAGTACAATCTCTTAGTCAAGACAAGTCAATCTGAGCCTTACAGTTCAACCTTTTACGATGGATTGTTCATTTCCATCTAGGTTGTGAATTCTGTACTTTTAATTACAAGGGACTGTTAATTTAATCTTCTGTGATCTGGTATCACTAAATTAACTACAATGTAACACGTACTATTTTTTTTGAACAGTTATGCAGTAAATATATGTAACATTCAATGATATTTAAAGCAACAGTGATAAATAATTTATTTCAGCAAATAAGACAGAAATTCAGTCTGGTTATACAAAGTAAAAGACATACTTTCCAGTATAACCCCAACAGAGCATACCTCATCGAACACAGGGACAAGTCACCTGCTAAGCAAATACCACCTGGATGACAAGTCGAAGCCTTCACAAGCAAGCAAAGACAGATGTCGACCAGGGGAGCTCAATGAGATACGTGTCAGTTCCACATGTACTTTTGTTGGACAAGAAAAGACCATCTCGTGCTTTCCAAGTAACAAGATTGTTTAATCTCTTGTTAATTGGTGATAGAGAAAGATCAAATATATAAATACAATGTGTACAAGTAAATAAGGAAATACAAAGACACAATTAATTACAGTTTGACTAATTACAAAAATCATGGAATAAATCATTTGAGTAATTGATTTATTCCCTAACCCCCCCCTCAAGCGATGTAGTGTATGAATTTGAATACAGAGCTTGGAACGGAAAAGCTCAAAACCAGGACGAGGAAGACTCTTAGTGAAGATGTCAGCTATTTGAAGATGAGATGGCACGAACTGAGTGTCAAGGCGGCCAGAGGATATTAACTCCCGAATGAAGTGATAGTCAATGTCAATATGTTTGGCCCTTTTGTGTGCAACCGGGTTTTGGCTCAAAAACAAGGTACTCTTGTTGTCACAAAGAAGGAGAGGCCGGGATGGAGGCATGACTTGTAGTTCTTGTAACAACTGAGAAATCCAAACCACCTCTTGAGCAGCATTAGTCAGGGCTCGATACTCCGATTCACAACTAGATTTAGAGACGGTTGGCTATTTTTTAGCACTCCATGAGACCAGATTTCCACCTAGAAAAATGGAATAGCCATAGGTGGATCGACAGGTCTCAACACACCGAGTCCAGTCAATATCGGAGTAGCCGACAATAGAAAAATTAGGGCTACGAGAGAAAGATAAGCTAAAATTAAGGGTACCTTTTACGTAGCGAAGGATTCTTTTCACAGCAAAGAAGTGCACCTCAGTGGAAGATTGTAGAAACTGGCTGACATGATTAATGGCAAATGAAAGATCAGGTCTAGTGATAGTTAGATACTGAAGTGCTTCAACAAGATAACGATAAAGAGTTAGATCAGAATGAGGAGACCCGGTACTAACTAGTGACTCTCCTGCAGAGAGAGGAGTAGCAACTAGTTTTGAATCCAAGAGATCAGCTTTAGTGAGAATTTCACTGCAACTTTGGTTGACTGAGAAATAAACCATAAGTGGAGTGAGAGACTTCGAGACCAAGGAAATAATTCAGCTGGCCCAAGTCTTTAACAACAAATTCTTTGTTTGCTCGAGCGATGAACCTCGTAAGGGAGTACGAGTCATTTCCTATAACAATTATATCATCAATATATAGAAGTAGATAAATAGTGATATTGTTACGAATGAAGTAGAGCAAAGAAGTATTAGCTCGACTGCAATGAAAACCCAGACTGAGCAGAAAGTCACTGAACCGAACAAACCAAGCACGAGGAGCCTGACGGAGTCCATAGAGGGCTTTCTTGAGCTTGCAAACATGGTTCGGGAAACAAGTGTCAATAAACCCTGGCGGTTAAGGCATATAAACTGATTTTGTAAGAACGCCATGGAGAAACGCATTCTTCACATCCAGTTGATGTAAAGGCCAACCTCGATGAACAGTCAAAGCCAGAACAATACAGACCATTGCAGCCTTGACGACAGGACTAAAGGTATGAGAGAAATCAAAGCCAGGTATTTGTGTGAAACCTTGAGCAACTAGACGGACTTTGTACCCTTCTATAGAGCCATCAGAAATATACTTAATACGAAACACCCATTTGGAGCCAACAATATTCGAATTTGTTGGCCTGGGAACCAAATCCCAAGTGTTGTTGGAGTGAAGAGCATCAAGTTCTTCACGCATAGTTGCAAGCCAGTGAGGATGTTTTGCAGCAGATTTGAACCCCTTAGGTTCCGTTGAGACTGCAAGGGCAGAAAGAAGACTTGCATGTAGTAGCTATATCGGCTATATAATAAGGTTTAAAGATTCCCGATTTCGCCCGAGTTGTAATGGAATGAGATGGTTGAACCACTGGAGGAAGAGAAGCAGGTGATGGTGCTTCGGGAGGGTGGTATGCAACCGGAGAATAGGTTTCAGCTGGAGAGTGAGGAACTTCTTCAACTGAAATGTGAGGTGGTGAACTAGGTTCTGCAACAACAGGAGCTTGTGGTGCTGGAGTATCAACTTCTTCTTCGAGAAGAATAGAGGGTGGCACATGTGGTGGCTGAGTAGTATGACTCTAGTCCTTTGAACTTGGCAGATGGGAGAAACCAGGTTCGAGAAAAGTGGAGATATCAATGTCGGTAATATCAACACAATCACAATCTTTTGAATTTGAGAATGGAAATGACATCTCATCAAATGGAGCATGTCGAGTAATGTAGAAACGGGAAGTAATAGGATCGTAACACTGAAATCCTTTATGAGATGAACTGTACCCCAAGAAAATACAGGGTATACTTCGTGGAGCAAGCTTATGTGGCGCATAGTCACGTAAATAAGAGTAGACTCGACAACCGAAAGACTTAAAGTTTGCATAATTAGGCAAGGAGTCGGGAGCCGATTGATGATATAAACGGTTGTAGAGAAGGATTTGAGCCAATAGGGAGCTAAAATAGATGTATGAAACATTAGGGAAAGGCCCATTTCAGTAATGTGGCGATGTTTGCGTTCGGCCCTGCCATTCTGTTGAGGTGTATACGGATAAGAAATACGATGATGTATTCTTTTTTAGAGGAGAAAATCATGAACACGAGTATTAGTAAACTCAGTGCCACCATCACTTTGAAACACCTTAACAGAACTAGAGAATTGATTGTACACAAAAGTATGGAAATGGACAAATGTTTCATAAAAATCTGATTTCGCCTTTAGAGAATATAGCCATGTAAAACGAGAAAAGTCGTCAACAAAGATCACATAGTAACGATAACCATCTCTAGATCAAACAGGGGTTGGACCCCACAAGTCACAATGAATCAAATCGAAAACAGTAGTAGCACGTTTTTTCATTCCACAAAAATGATAAATGTTTGCTCTTAGCAATTTGACAAGAAGAGCATAAACCAGGTTTAGGCAACAAAGATGTAATTGATAGATGTCCCAATTTATTCAACGCATAAATAATAGTAAAATGAACATGACCTAATATGTGATGCCAAATCTCAAAAGAAGCTTTAACAGTAGATGTATGTAAAGCTGCCACCAAAGTTGATTGACCCTATTCCAGTATATATAATCCATTACTCCGTCTGCCCCGAGCTAGTGGTTCCTTTGTCAAACGATTCTGAATGGCAAATGACTGATCAGTAAATAACACATCAACATGAAAATTCGACGTTAACTTGCTAATGGACATTAAGTTTTTAGTGATGTGCGGAACCACTAGAACATCTAACAGTTTAACATTCTTTATAACATCACACGAACCAATATGAGTAATGGGAACAGAATTACCATTAGCAACAACAACTTTACAATTTCCATTATAAGGCTGAAGAGTGTCCATAGTGGACCGACTTGGAGTCATATGATCTGAGGCGCCAATGTCTAGATACCAATCCGAAGCAGCAACAAGAGAGATAGCACACTGAGTGTCGAAAGCTCGAGCAAGGTTTACCAAACTATTGGAGGCTCGATCATAATGACGCGGACAGTGTTCAGCGTAATGTTTGCCACGGCAGATCTGACAACGTGGAGGTCGCATGCATTTTACATGATTGAAACCACCACCATTGGAATGACCTCCGCCACCCGAACCACCAATGTTGCCCCGATATTTGATTGAAACCATGAGAGGGTCGATTCCCTATACCACCACCATTGTTACCACCCAAACCACCATGAGGACGATGGTTTGCAGCGAAGGCCGGAACTAGGGCAGTAGATGAATCCGGCAAATTAGGGTTTCCATGCAAGTTTGAAATTTTTTGGGCTTGCTGTATTAAATCACGAATAGGAGGCATATGATCAAGCATCATTCGTGCATCCGAGAAAGCGGCGAACTGTGGGCCAAGTCCAGTCAGATACTAGTGGGCCTTGTCGTCGTCGGAAACAGGATGGCCGACGGAGGCAAGCTGATCGCAAAGAGTGCAAAATTTCTTGTTGTACTCGTCAACTGGAGAAGAGCCAGGATTTAGGTTGGAAAGCTCCTGCCGGAGTTAACTGATTCGAGATGCCAATGTGTTGCTGAAGACGGCGTGAAGGGCGATCCATGCCGATCTAGCCTTCGGACAATCGATCACTTCGGAAAGGGCGTTTGCTGAGAGCGTCGAGAGAAGTAAACATAGGACCTTCTAGTCCATGGCATGCCAAGATGCATACGCTGGGTTAGGGTCGGTCTTTCCGTCGGTTGTAATATTTTTTGGGGGCGGCGAGATCGATCCATCAATGTACTAGTGTTGTAGGAAGAAATAACCCGACTTGGTGGAAGCCGAGAATTGGACCATCTTATGATCGGCACATTATCCGACTCTATCCACCTGGAGCAAGATTTGAAGCGACTCCGGGAGGTCGGTAAGTCGCTGGAAGTTTGGGAAGCCACGTAGGTCGCGGAGGCAGCTCGGTGCAGTAGGAAGGTCACGGAGCGACTTGGTAGAACCCGGGAGTCGGGACCGACTGAGCCCCAAGCTTAGTTGAAGATAAACATGGTAAAGATTTGGGTAGTTAAGGAGGCAGATTTCTCGAGATATAATCGGGGGATGTGTATCTATTTCCGCGACTTGCGGAACAAGAAAGGAAACCTAGGTTGGTCCACGAAAAGAAACCCACAAAGAGTGTAACCCTAGTTCCATGTCTATAAATATAACTTGTAATATACATTGTAAAGGATCGAATTCTTAGTATCCTAAGCAGAAAATATACAGTAAAATATCCTGGCTTGGTGCCCCCAGACGTAGTCTATTTCAAGGACGAACTGGGTAACCAAATTGTTTGTCATTTACTGCTTCCGCCATTATATTGATCGGAACCTCATCAAACTATTTGCTTGTTCGCCGGTAACCAAACCGGGTACAACAATTGGCATCGTCTGTGGGAACTACAATTCCTACAAAATCACCCTGTTCAAAGGAAAACCCATCTCAATCTCGATCAATATCGATGGTAAGCAATCAGGCTAATCTGAACGGGCAAGAGCTCGACGCCCGGAACGGGCATGAAGCCTCTATGAGCTCTCAGCACACCGGCTTCCATCGCGCTCACCGGCCAAACCGGTGATGACCCCTGACTGGTGGAACCTGGTGCAAACTCTTGCGGACACAAAGGTTTTAATGGCGGTCCTTAACAAAAAGCGTCTTACGTTCGATGAGGAGGGCGTGCAGCCTCCCCCCAAGAAGGCCTCCCAGGAGGTCGGACCCTCAAGAAACAAGGAACCACGGGCCCGAAAGGGGCATTCGGCGGGCCACTGGCCTATGATCCGGCCAGACATGCCTTGGTCCGCAATCGCCAGCTCCTCAGGAGGCCGATAGGGTCGAACAACGTATTCGACCGACTTGGCGACCTTGGGGTTTAGAAAGCCCCAGGGATTGTTGAGGATGAGGCACAACCGAGCCGGCGAGCTGATGGTGGCGACCTGACCTTTCAGACCAACCTCCACCACAAAGACCTGCCAAGGAGATTGACTGTGCATTGCGGCGACCCCTAGGCGGCAAAGGCGACCATTGACCATCGCGATGCTCAGGTCGCAGCTCTGACCCAGACGGTCAAACAACTGATGGAGCGCATGGAGAATCGGAGCGGGCCAGCGAGGTCAGACCCTTTCCTCGCTGTCCTGGACTCCCCACTCGGAACTCTAGTCACCTTGGCGGCTACCCAAAGGAAGATTAATGTCGCGGCCTTGGATCGCTATAGTGGGAACACGGACCCAAGGGTCCGTAAATGGGCACAACTCGTACATGGCCTCTGCGCTTTTTAATCGATCACGACCAAGTGTCGACTTTTTTTCTTTAACCTGAGCGACCGAGGCTCACCAATGGTTCACCTCTTCGCCACCCCGTTGGTGGACCTTCCAGCGACTTCGCTCGCCTATTCTCGACTCACTTCAATACGGGTGCCCCGACCTGCGACTAGGCAACGCCTGATGAACACCCAGTAGGGGGACACATAATCTGATCGGTCCTATGTTGAAAGGATCGATAAGCTGATCTTGGAAGGAGATCCCATTGGAGATGAAGCAAAACTGTTGGGAGTTATCTCCGGCCTCAAGAAAGGGACCAAACTCTGGCGACGCATGACGGGCGAATACCCGACTAGCTATGCCGACTTCCGAAGGCAGGCTAGCGACCTGATACACACAACGGAGCTCCTAAAATCCCGACTCTCCGAGGCTAAGGAGGTCACGGAGCCCAAGAAAAGCTCCAAAAAGGTCGCCTCGCAGTACAAGCCGTCTGGAAGTTTCAAGCCTTTTGAGGAGAGCATTTCGGTGAAGCTGATGGACGCACTGGGCATGACCCCAGGACACATCTTTGCCCAAATCCGAGAGCGGGAATTACTTCTCCCGCCACGCCCATTAAAGAGTAATGGCAAGCAGAACCCCAACAAGTATTGCCACTTTCACGAGCAGACCGGGCATTATACCAGTGAGTGTAAGGACTTGTTGCCCTAACTCCGGAGGTTATACGAAGATGACCTGCTTGATGAATTCGTTAAGAGACCTCAAAAGACCGGCGACCAGGCTCTGAGAGGTCGCCAGCAAGGAGAGCGCGCCCACGGGAATAACAACCAGGGAGCGGGGCAAAGGGAGTGTCCTATCCCGCCCATGCCTGAAAATGCGGGAGATCGGGTAATACACACTCTCTTGCCTCTGGGGACAGTTGGGGGGCTAGCCTCCAGCTCCACCTCCAAGCGGAAGATGAAAGCCGAAATAAGGGAGATGGAGAACGCCAGGAAGATGGTGTTGCCTGTCCTCACCGTGGGGGAAGAGTCCAGTACTATCGAGTTCGGAGAAAAGGACAAGGCAGGGGTGGTCTATCCCAATGTCGATCCCTTGGTGATCCGGGCCAACATCATGGGGACTACGGTGTGCCGACTTCTGGTCGACGGGGGGGCCTTCTGCAACATTCTTTTCAAGAAAACCCTGGACCAGCTCGGGGATTACGATGCCTACATCACCCCATGCGACCACCTCGTGAAGGGTTTTGGCGACGCTACCGTGAGGCCCACTGGGATGATTTGACTGGCCGTCGAGCTGATCTCCACACTGAATAGCGGAGTTAGGGCAACTAGGTTTTTAGATTTTCTAGTAGTCGACCTCCCCAACTCCTATAATGGCTTCCTGGGGAGGCCTTTTGAACATGAATTCGAGGCTGCGTCCTCTACTTTCTATTTCTGTGTAAAATTCCCCACCAAGAGTGGGGTGGTCGGCACCGTTAAGGGCAACCAAGTCGATGCAAGAGGTTGTTTGATTTACCCTTCCTCTCATTTCATTTATGCACAAGTACCTATCAAACAAGCATTTGTAATAGATAGCAATGAACAAGATGAAGAGTTAAGTGAGAAAAGGGCAAACAGAAAAAGAACCTACAGCGACCTCGACCCGAGAATAGGGCACAAACCCGACGAGTTCCTAGTCGAGGCCGAAATCGATGACCCCTGACAAGATGGCCCAAGGGCCATCCCGGGGGAAGAACTCGAAAAAGTCAAATTAGATCCAACTCACCCGGATCTAGAAGTCATTATTGGCTCCAAGATACCGAACGACCTTGAGGGGAAAGTGATCGACTTTCTCAAAAAGAACTTGGATGTCTTTGCCTGGTCACACAAGGACATGGTGGGAATAGATCCGGAAGTCGCGTGTCACCGACTTCACATTGACCCATCTCGGAGGCCGGTTGCCCAGAAAAGGCGGAAATTCGGCCCAGAGAAATATGCCGCTTTAGCCGAAGAGGTAAAGAAGCTGCTGGATAACGACCTGATCATGCAGGCCGACCAGCCGCAGTGGGTGGCCAATGCAGTACTGGTGAAAAAGTCCAACGGAACCTAGCGGTTGTGTATCGACTTTACCGACCTCAATGAGGCCTGCCCAAAAGATTTCTTTCCCATGCCGCACATCGACCACCTGATAGATAACACGGCCAGGAACGAGATGATGTTGTTCATGGATGCTTTTACGGGTTACCACCAAATAGCCATGCATGAACCAGATAGACAACACACCTCTTTTCTGACCGAGAAAAACCTATATTGCTGGAAGAGAATGTCGTTCGGCCTGAAGAACGCCGGGGCAACCTACCAAAGACTTGTCAATCATATGTTTGCTGATCATATCGGGAAGTCGGTAGAAGTGTATGTCGATGATATTGTCGTCAAGAGCTTAGAAATGGAGGATCATCTATCTCACCTCGCACAGACCTTCGATATCCTTAGGAAGTTCAATATGAGACTCAACCCCAAGAAGTGTAACTTTGGAGTGGAGTCGGGGAAGTTCTTGGGACATCTAGTCAGTAAGCGGGGGATCGAGGCAAATCTAGGGAAGGTCAAGGCCGTATTGGATATGGGGGCACCCCGTAATGTGAAAGAGGTTCAGAGACTCACGGGATGCCTGGCCACACTAAGCAGGTTCATCTCCCGAATGGGGGACAAATGCAAGCCGATGTTCGACACGATCCGTAAGAAAGCGAAGTTCGAATGGACACCCGAAAGCCAGGATGCCTTCGAAAAAATCAAAGCGTACCTGGCGGATGTAAGCATATTGTCCAAACCTATCCCGGGAGAGAAGTTGTTCCTGTATCTCGTGGCTTCGGAGACCACCTTGAGCGTAGTATTAGTCTGAGTCGAGGGCCAGATCCACCTGCCCATTTACTTTGTCAGCCAGACATTGAACGAGACGGAGCAACGCTACCTATCGCTAGAGAAGCTGGCATACGTATTAGTCATGAGTGTGAGGAAACTGAGGCCTTACTTCTTCGATCACCAGGTCGAGGTTCTCACTTCCCTGCCACTGCGGAACGTGCTCCACCGACCAGACACTTTAGGCCGAAGTCTCAAATGGGCCATTGAGGTCGGGCAGTATGGTGTGACTTATGCGCCACGACCTGCAGTTAAGGCCCAGGCTCTGGCCGATTTCTTAGTGGAGCTTACATTCCCTTCTGAAGCAGAGAATTCGAGCGGTTTGCCATGGGAGCTATTCGTAGATGGGTCGGTGACCTCTCACAAGTCGGGAGCCGGCCTAATCTTGATGAGTCCTGAGGGGATCTCATTCCAGAATGCCATTACCTTTGATTTTCCCGCTACGAATAATGAGGCCGAATATGAGGCGCTCATCAGCGGCTTAGAAATGACAACTGCCATGGGCGTAAAGAGATTGCAGGTCTATACCGACTCCCAGCTCATGGCCTGCCAAGTTTCAGAGGAGTACGAGGCTAGGGACGATAGGATGGCAGCCTATCAGGAAATTGTAAAAACATTGTGCCTAAAGTTCGCACAAATTCATGTCAAGCTGATACCGAGAGAACAGAACTCGCGAGCTGATGCTCTGGCCCGACTGGCAACCTCCGAAGGATCACCAGACATGAAAGATATCACCATAACGACACTTCCCCACCCATCCACCGCGCAAGTAACTGTGACAACAATAGAAACCCCGGTGTCGAACTGGATGACACCCATCATGGAGTATCTGATAAGCGGCCTCCTGCCACCCGACGCATCTAGGCTCGGCAGTTGCAGTTACGGGCCACATAATACACAATGATCAGCAGGGAGTTATACAAGCGAGGCTTCGGCATGCCCCTACTTTGATGTATTACGCCTGAACAAGGTCAAATCATTCTTCGAGAAATACACGAAGGGGCATGCAGAAACCACACTGGGGGGAGTCGCTGGCCCACAAGACCACAAGGTAGGGATATTTTTGGCCAACCTTAAGGACCGATGCCATCGTTTTCACCCGCAAATGCCACAAATGTCAGATCTATGCTCCCTCCCTCAAGATCGCACCAGAGGAGCTCACAAGCATCCTCAGTCCTTGGCCTTTTGCAAAGTGAGGGATAGACATCATTGGGCCACTCCCAACGGCCCCGGGATCAGTCAAGTATGCCCTGGTAGCGGTGGATTACTTCACAAAATAGGCCGAGGCTGAGGCATTGGAGACCATAGACCAAGATCATGTCATCAGGTTTATATGGCGAAACATTATCTGCAGGTTCGGGCTATCTCAGGTGATCATATCAGACAATGGAAAGCAGTTCGACGGTATTAAGATCGACACCTTCTTTAAAAAGTGGAAGATCACAAAGTTGTTCTCTACCCCATACCACCCTCAATCAAAAGGTCAGGTCGAGGCCGTGAACAAAATCATAAAGCACACGCTCAAGGCCAAGATCGAGGGGGGAAAAGGGAAATGGGCTAGCGAGCACCCAGATGTGCTGTGGTCATACAGAACGACTTGCAGAAATTCAACGGGCGAAACCCCTTACTTGCTAGCTTTCGGAACTGAGGCAGTTGTTCCCGCGGAAGTCGACTTCCCGACCTTCCGAACCAGCCAGGTCACTTTCGACCATAATGACGAGGCCCTAGAAAGGAACCTCAACTTACTCGAAGAAAAGCGACTGGAGGCTAACATGAGAAATGCCAGATACAAGCAGAGGTCTGAGAGGTATTACAACTCTAAGGTGCGACTTCGACGCTTCAAGGTCGGAGACTTGGTGCTGAAAAAGATACTCGGAGACTCAAAAGGTGCCCTCGGTCCAAACTGGGAGGGCCCATTCCAGATATCGAAAGTCCTACCAAACGGGGCATATGAGCTCGAGAAAGCGGATGGGACCAAGGCCCAATACCCATGGAATGCAACTCATCTGAAGATGTACTATCAATAGATTTACACCTTTGTACTGATCACATCGTTGTAAACAAATATTGTTGGTAGCATTAATTCTCTATTCTGTTTAGAAGAAAAAATTCCCTGTGTAGAAACCAAGCGGGTCGCACAAAAAGCATATGATCGATAACATGCAGGTCGCATGAAAGAAATGACTGATAACGTGCGAACCCGAGGTGTGACTTTAGAAATACTGGAGGCGAGATCGCCACCCTAGATGTGCGGTCATCCCCTAACTTTATAAGACGACTACGCAAATGCCCAAGAAACAAGTTGCATAGAAAATAAGACGACAAGGACTAAGCAAAAGTCGCATAAGGAAATCAAGTCAACACAAAAAGGAATTAAAAAGGAGAATTTCATTAACAAAGACCCGGAGGTTGGGGAGAACCCCATTACAATAGACCCGGAGGTCGGTAAAAAGAAGCATTCCAATACAATACATTTTTCGGAATCGAGCTAGCGACTTGGTCTATACTGTGGAGCTACTCGAGCTAGCGACTTGGTCTATACTATGGAGCCACTCGAGCTAGTGACTTGACCGGTACTATATTGCTACTTAGGTAGCGGCTCTCGGATGCGAGAGGTCGCTGAGGAACCGCCACCCAGGCGACAGTAAAACTTGGCAATGACCGTATGGTCATCCTCCATTGGGGACAAAGTCAGAACCGGGGGGAACTCAGGGATGGACTGAATGCCGAAAGCCACGAGTATAGAGCAGGAGAACCTTGTCGCCGGAGGACGTTCTAAAACAGGGGGTTCGCCGAAGTCGCCCATAACCAAAGTCTGGGGTTGATAAGTGGGGAGGTCAGAGGAGATAATGCATGTCTTACACCTCAATATCCCGCCCTATTTATAGATGAAAGACGGGGGTCAAGTTGCAAATTCCAACTCTCGAGGGCCCCATAAAAAAAACCGGCGCACGTGCAGCGCGTGGGCAGAACGTGACTTCTGGTTGGCCTAATTTAGGGTGCCCGCGCCACCAAATACCCAGGACATCATTGCGGATCTGTCAACCGTCACACCGATTTGGGGAATCGAGGCAACATTTAGCCTCCCCGAGGAGGAGATATCGGCGTAAACATACTTCCCGAGTCCGACCTGCCAGAAGTTGATAAGTTGTACGAGCTCAAGTCAAGGCCCCAAGACGAGCTTACGACCTCGACTTGGGGGGGATGAAATATGGGAGTTTTATTTCATAATAAGATAAACACCAGACGAGATGAAAAACGAAATGACAACTTCCACTGATAAAAGACCCGAAGGTTGGGGGGCAGTACATCGCTAATCAAAGCCCGAAGGCCGGTACAATCATAAAAAGAAAAATAAAAGTAAGGCTACAGCTTCAATCTTTCTCGGCCGGGGCAGTTGAGGGCGGGAAGTCTTGTGAATCCCAAAAAGGAGGCTCTCTTGGGTAATCATGCGTGCTCGACCTCCGAGCTTGATATTTTCTCCACAACGGGCTCGGAGAGCATGTCGACAGCTGGGGAAACGACCTTCGACCTCGGGATCTCCTCCTCGATGGGCTTGGCGACAGCGGGAGGAACGACCGCCGAGGTTGCCAACTTCTCCATCGAGGGCTCATCAGGTGTACCTATCGGAGAGTCGGGGAGAGGGCGCACGATCTGCCACGGGTCTGGAAAGAATGAGAGATCAACGCCCATGTCCTCCAGGTCTTGGATATCCAACAAAACATCGGGGGCCAGAGGGTTGGCCCGGACGTAGTCCCTGAGGTCGACGACCAGCCCAGTAAGGTCGCCAGAAGGGTTTGCCTGATGACATATTCGGATGGCACCCGCAAAGGCCATCACGTACGCAAGATTAGTGTTCATCTCTTGGAGACCTTGAAGCAGGGGTCTCCCGGTGTCAGCTCTCCTTCGCTCCGGCGGCTCCTCCTCCTCCGAGCCCGGCCTCCACCTCGGCCGCCCTCGACTCGAGAAGTTTCGCTGGATAGTCTTGATTTCTCGGCCGCCAGCGCGGTCTCCGCCCGGGCCGACTTCAGCCTCTCCTCAGCCAGCCCACCCTCCAGCTCAGCCAGGTGACTCTCGAGGGTCAAGATCTGCAGAAGGTGCTCCGCATTGGTTTTCTCCGGCCCGCAACGGGTCTCGGTTGCCGCCAAAGATCATTCTGGCGTCGGATACGAGCACTGTGACTCCGCGGAGATGTCGGAGCTCGGTTTCAACTTGGGCACTGGTCCTCTCCAAATAAAAGGCCGCCTTGAGAGTGTGGACCATGGCCGAGTACATGTTGCCCGTCATTTTCTGGCGATGGGCGTTATAGTGATCGATGGCGTCCACGCCGGGGTAGGTTATGCACCTCTCTCTGAGATGTACCCCGGTCACTTGTTGGGGAGGTCGGCCGAAGGAAGGGGAGGACTCCTGAGGAAGCTAACTACCTCTGGGCAGAAGTCGGCGGGGCCAAGTTCAGGACTGTAGAAGAGAACAGAGTCATCAGAGCTATGAAATTAATTTGAAAAAGGTCATGCAAATCGTAGTGGGGACTTACTCGTTCACTCGCTCCTCCTCCCATCCTAAGAAGGAGTCATCATCGTCATGTCGACGCCTCTCTCCTTGGTGGCCGAGATGGAGCAAGTGGCCCGGCCGTTTTGGCAAGTGGTCGGGCGAATGTGGCCGTCGCGATCGGGCGGACTCGATCTTTCTTTCCCAAGCTCCTGTTGATTTTAGACTCGTAGGTCGAAATCTCCTCCCTCACTTTCTTCCGAGCATGCCCGGAAGTTGGCGGAGTCGACCCCAGAGCCTTCCTCTTGCTTTTGTCGACAACAGAGGGACCGGTAGGGACCGAGCTTGGAGGGGCGACCTCGGTAGGAGGTGGCCTCGGAGGCCACTAGTCGCCTCATTTTTCCCGAGGCGGACTTCTTTGGGAGGCCATGGCGTCCCTTGAGGAGGCTTCTGAGGGTAAACAGGGATATTGGGAACTGCAGAAAGGTGAGAAAAGCCAATCAGTCAGGTCGATATCGAGAAGTGTAATAGGCACGAAGTAAGGGAACTTACAGGGGATGTTCAAGTGGCACGGATAAGTATACAGGCCGGCGTTGAGTCGATCAAGCTCGGTGTTCAAAGCGTTCACGTCCCGCCAGCTAGGTGGAGTGTCGCAAACGATGTCAAAAGCCTCTTTAAAGTCCCAATAAAGATGGGCAGTGGTGGGTGTGAAAACTGCAAAAGAAGAGGAGAATTAGATCAGTACGAGTGTCTAAGTCTGAAAGAAGGCGAAACTCACCGTGGTTGACCCGATTGGCATAATCTGTTGGGACAATGATGGGCAGTGTGCTCGAGGGGTCCACAGACTCCCACGTCCCCCGACGAACCACCATTTATAATGCCACCCCTCAATCTTACTCGGGATCCCACTCACAAGCTCCCGACCTCTACAGAGCCGCACAGCGTTATAGCCTCCGGCCTGATGGATGGACGTCATCACATAGGTCACCTCGCCTGGGGTTGGAAGTCGACACAACCGGCTTTGCCATTTAAAAAATTATTGGTCATTGTAGGAAAGTATGTAACTCCATCCATTAGGAGTGATCTGGGTGGAACTCGATCCCCAGCCGCCCGATAGGTGGGGAGATCGCCGGGTGAAGCGGGAACCAGATCCCGACCTCCATTGTCTATTCGTTGACCCACTAATCATCCGGCGGCGATTGGTCAAAGACACCGGTCGAGGTCACCCGTAAAAAATACGCGTCTGGGGGACTTTGTAAAGGCGTCGGAGGGATTGCACGTAGCCGTCGGTGAGAACCGACCTGTTCTTGTCATGTGATGCCACAAAGTCCGACTTGACCGACTTCTGGAAGTTGCGGGCCGGTCTCTTGTTTGGGGCCTGGGCAACGTAAGAGCGATAGTCAAAAGCCCGCTCGTAGGCCCCATATTTTCGGGCCTGTTTAGAAGACCCAGACCTCTCCTCCCTCGCCGGTGCTGCCATAAGAAGGGAACTCAGCTCCAGGGCAGGAATGTGTGTGATTTCATTCAACTCCATTAAGAATTGGTCGTCATCCCCATTGTCGTCTCTCGAGGTGCAAAATAACGAAAAGCCGAAAAGCGGTTGGTTGAGGCGTATGATTAGGGCGGCGATCTCTATTTGATCACGGCGGTATAACTCGGCGATCGTCGTGTTGTCATCGTCGGATGATGTTGAAACCATGAATAGAGGGGGCGTAGGAACAGATTTAGAACCGGATGCCATTGATGCGAAGTAGAGAGAACGATTACCTAAAAAGCGACGGGATCTTGGAAATCTAGCCGGAGAGGCGGATGCAGAGGCTCGGACATTACAGGTTTTAGAAGCAAGAAAGAGGAAGGGCTTAAAGGTTGGAACCCTAGACCTATTTATAGGGAAGGGCGGGGGGACGAAAGTGTAAATTCTAACTTTCGGGGTCCCCCATGGAAATTAAGGCTACGTGGGCAGTTCGTAGGAAGCACACGATAATTTGGTTGGATCTGACTCATGCTTGAACGTCGTCGCCCATTGCATCACAAGATAATCCCTTAACCCATCTACTTGTCGCGTTGAGTTAGGAAACCAAGGCGACCGTATAGCTCCCCGAGGACGAGGGTTTGACTCGGGTACAGGACCCTAGATCGACTCGCCATAGGTCGACAATCGTCAACGGTTCAAGACAAGATCCCAGAGCAAGCTTGCGACCTCATCTTGAGGGGCAATTGTTGTGGGGAGAAATAACCCGACTTGGTGGAAGCCGGAATCGACCGCCTTATGGTCGCACATTATCCGGACTCTATCCAGTTGGAGAGAAGATTTGAAGCGACTCCGGAGGTCGGTAAGTCATTTGGAAGTTTGGGAAGCCACGATAATCAAATATTCAAGGGAGGTATGCCTTTCAAAAACAGAAGGTCGCGGAACGACTTGGTAGAATCCGAGAGTCGGGACCGATTGAGCCCCAAGCTTAGTTGAAGATAAACATGGTAAAGATTCGGGTAGTTAAGGAGGCGGATTTCTCGGGATATAACCGGAGAATGTGTATCTGTTTCTGCGACTTGCGGAACAAGAAAGGAAGCCCTAGGTTGGTCCACGAAAAGAAGCCCATGAAGAGTGCCTAGTTCCATGTCTATAAATATAACTTGCAATGTACATTGTAAAGGATTGAACTCTTAGTATCCTAAGCTGAAAATATACAGTAAAATATCCTGGCTTGGTGCCCCCAGACGTAGTCTGTTTCAAGGACGAACTGAGTAACCAAATTGTTTGTCATTTACTGCTTCCGCCATTATATTGATGGGAACCTCATCAAACTATTTGCTTGTTCGCCGGTAACCAAACCGGGTACAACAACTAGTATAGATCGTAGGATGAAAAGGTAAGCACCACCAAGCGACGCCAGAGGAGAAAGTCAGCGGCGGAAAAGAGCTTGACGATGATCATGGCGGAGAGGGAATGGAGAGGAATCGACGTGAGTGTTTGTTCGGCCATGGCCAGGGGCGTATCTATTAGTGAGCTAGGGTGGGCTTCAGCCCACCCTAGCTCACTATATATTGTAATTATTATATGTAAAAAATTTAAAATTAGCCCATCAGTCCACTCAAATTAATTATACCAGCTGACCCTAATTATAAATCCAATTAAAACTCATCAATATTCTTTCATTCCTGTAGAAATATTAGCAAACAACTACAAGTCCACCCACTTTTAATTAATCTTTTATTTTATCTAAAAAAATCAAATATTTTTATTTCAAAAAGTTTATTTTCATCAAGAGCAGAGAATTAGAGTCTAAGGAAATTTGGGATTCTTTATTCTTGATTTTACTTTTTCAACACTCATCCTCAATTTTCAAGGCCGATCAAGTAATTTTTTTTTCTTTTAATTTTTCTTATACAATGTAGATATATACTCAATTGTTGATGAATTTTATGCTTTGAAGTCTCTTCGAGTAAAGTTCAATAAATATTGAAAATATTTTATTTTATTTAAAATTATTGGTCTAAATTTTTTTCTTTCTAGCCCACCCCATATAAATTTATGGATCCGCCACTGGCCCAGGCGATGCGGACTGGGAAGATCTGTGAGAGGCAGAAAACGTGTGTTGCGCACCCGATTTGAGGGGATAAAAAGTGGAGATAGGACGTGTAGTGTTGTTGGTGTGAGAAGGAAATAAAGAAGTTGCAGGAAATTATTGTTTAGGTGGTGTACTGTGATTGATTGGAGAAGAAAACGTGGGAGGTAGAAAATGAGTTTTTGCGGCCGGTTGGAAGAATTTTAGGGTTTAGGTGAATTGACTTGATACCATAACAAGATTGGTGATTGAGAAAGACCTACTATATAAATACAATGTGTACAAGTAAATAAGGAAATACAAAGACACAATTAATTACAAAAATCATGGAATAAATCATTTGACTAATTGATTTATTCCCTAATACTAAGGCAGCACATGCTTGCCAAACTTATATAAATAGACCATCTGAGGTCAAATAAGAGGTTCAGAAACTTCCTACCACATCTCATATACTTGTTCTCCATTCCATAACCTACCCGTGCTCGACACGTATACTTCGTGCTCGTCACATTATTAATCTTGTTTGTTAAGTTGTCAAAAGTAAAGCCACATCGAAATATCCACATAAGACGACTAACAACAAATAAAAATTCCTAGAAATCGATCAAGAAAAACACGACATCCGAATAGTTTAAAATAGGCATAGTTCGGAGCAGAGCCAAACAACAACTAAAATGGCGAAGTATTATGCAACACCGAAGAGGGAAACCTGTTATTGACATAAATTGTCATTGCAAAAGCATCAAACCACAGAGAAACAGGTGTATGAACATGAAACAACATGGATAACCCTGTCTCATAAATGTGATGATGTTTTCATTCAGCCCTACCATTCTGCTGAGGAGTGTATGGGCAGGAGAAACGATGATGAATGTGTTGGGATAACATATGCCAGGATCTATCGGGATGACCTCATAAACACAAATTTAAATTAACAATTATTACTAGCATGAATTTACTCAAGTGAATTCAAATAATAATTAATCCAACAAAAACATGCAAATAATATTTCACGTAAAAGATCCTAGCATGCGGAATTTCTAGGAGTTTACGTAAACGTACCAGTTGGAGAGACGGTCTGAGACAGACAGGATCAAATATCTGGATACCCACCAAAAGTCCTTCTCAAGTATTTCCAAGTCCTCATCCAATCCGGTGGAAGGTTCTCTGATGAACGATTTATAAAACAAAGGAAAATAAAAAATTGTTGCACCATCTTTGTGGATTTCTAATTTTTCCAACACATGGAACACTAGGGGATGAAAAAATTCATCCCCTTATTTATATATAGAGGGGGGGACGAAAATTGGAGCTCAAAATAAGGTTAGGAAAGATCTTTTCTTGATCTCCAAGAAATCTTGAATATATCTCATATATTCTTCTTTCCATGTGTATTTTTTTCAAAAAAAATCTCACACCCTTATTTAGCCAAATTTTCGAAAATAATAGGGGATGTTTCAAGATTGGATCTTTCTTGAATTTATGAGATATTCTTGTATTCCTAGAATACATAATTTTTTCCATAAAAATCTTTCCAAGAAAATCTTTCTTCCTATTATTTCTCTATATATTTCGAAAATCATCATTAAAGAAACCAAGTGGGAGATTTCTTGAATTTATGGGATAATCTTGTATTCCAAGAATACTTATCTCCTTTCCATAAAATCTTTTCAAAAAAATTCTTCTCCCTCTTTTTTCCTCAAAATTTTCGAAAAAATAAGGAAAAATAATGCAACAATAATTTATTTTATTTTAAGTACTTTTTATTTATTGGACTATAATTTGGGCTACTTGAGGGGCCTTTAGGAGAATTAAGATAGACCTTCCAATGGGCTTCTGAATTTTAATATTGAGCCACAATATAATTCAGCCCATTAATATTAATTAATGCCACTATATAATTAATATTGCACTATCCAACTTAACCCATATTACGGTAATATGGCTCCCGTTATTATTTTCCGTGTTTAAGATTATTTAGTCCATTAATTAATTAAGCCACTGAAAAGCTTTATATTAATTAATATCTTTATCCTTGGAGTAAGGACATGTTGGGGTTATACTGGAAAGTGTGCTTTTACTTTGTATAACCAAACTGAATTTATGTCTTATTTACTGAAATAAATTATTTATCACTGATGCTTTAAATATTATTGAATGTTACATATATTTACTGCAAAATTGTTCAATAAACAGTACGTGTTACATTGTAGTTAATTTAGTGATATCAGATCACAGAAGATTAAATTAACAGTCCTTTGTAACTAAAAGTACGCTGTTCACAACCTAGATGGAAATGAACAATCCATCGTGAAAGGTTGAAGTGTAAGGCTCAGATTGATTTGTCTTGACCAATAGATTACACCAGTGTATGACTGATGCACTAAATAGGACCTACAGGAGGATAAATTCTTCAGCACTGAACAAGGAAGAATTAGACCTCAGTGGTTCGTTATTTCTTAATCTTCGTCCCTTAAATAGGATCGTGTGTGGTTAGTAATTATTGCTTTGACTTATGACGGGTAGAGAATCAATGAGATTCAATACTTTATATCTTGGGCAATATTATTGATCACATGCAATTGCTAAGATTTAATACGAAGAATAGTGTGCAAGTACACTTGTTCGATTTGCCCCCTTGGGAGGTTCATAAGATTTATCATATCAAATCTTGCAAGTGGAATTAGTTTCTGGTATGGATAATAATGTTGAACCGTTCCTTGACCAAGGACAAAAGATATTAATTAAAGGAAAGCTATTTCAGTGGCTTGAATTAATTAATGGGCTGGATAATCTTAAACACGGGAAATAATAACCGAGAGTCATATTAACAGTAATATGGGTTCAGATGGATAGTGCAATATTAATTATGTAGTGGGATTAATTAATATTTATGGGCTTGAATAATATTGTGGCTCAATATTAGATATTCAAAGTCCATTAGAAGGTCTAATCTTAATTCTCCTAAAGGCCCCCTGAGTAGCCCAACAAATAGTCCATTAACTGAAAAGGTGATTAAAATAAAATAAATATTGTTGCTTAATTTTTCCCTAATATTTCGAAATTTATGGATAAAAGAGGGAGAAAGATTTTCTTTGAATTTTGTTATGGAATGAAGATATGTATTCTTGGAATACAAGATTATCTCATTAAATTCAAGAAATCTCCCACTTGGTTATCTGTATAGAATTTTCGAAAATTTGAAGATAATGGGCAAGAAAGATTTTCTTGATTTTCTTGAAAAGATATTATGGAAGATATGTATTTTTTTGAAATACAAGAATATCTCATAAATTCAAGAAGATCCAAATCTTGGAATCTTGCAAGGCATTATTTTCGAAATTCCATAATAATTGAGGAGGTGGGATTTTTGTGGAATATTTTAATTATGGGAAAACGAATATATAAGATATATTCAAGATTTCTTGGTGATCAAGAAAAGTCTTTTCCCACATTGATTTTTCACTGAAAATTTCGACCACCCATCTCCTATAAATAGGGGTTGATTGTTTCATTCCTAAGAACAATTCCATGTGCTGGAAAAATTAGCAAATCCACATAAGTGGTGCAACAAAGTTTATTTTTTTCCTTTTGTTAATTGTTCGACAAGTGTCCTTCCACCGGATAGTTGAGCAAGGGCTAAGGGAATACTTGGGAAGTCCTTTTGGTTAGTCCGCTTTTGAAAAGAATTTAATTTCGGTTTCTAAACTCTATCCCAATGGAATTTAATTACGCCATCCCGTCAGGAGAACAAATACAATTTCACGTAAACATCCGTAAGATTCCGCATCGTAGGTTTTACGTGGCTTTTTTATATGCATGATATGTTGTTGCAATTATTATTTGAATTAATATAGGATTAATTCATGCTAGTAATAATTAAAGAATTAAATTTGTATTTAAATATTATCCCGAATAGATCTGTGCAACTCATTCCCCAACAAGACTTTAAGGTATCGAGCCACGGTTTGTCAACTCAAATTTTTAAATTGTAATTTAATTCGGACATTAAATTTGAAATTGGATTGTAGAAGATTATTAGAATCTTGTTTTTGCGGTATCCAATTGTCATGGATTTTAATGTGTTTATTTATGCATGCATATAAACGCCATGTGGTTTTTAATTCGATTCGTTGGAAAATTGGGATTTGTTTTGCCTACCCGAGGAAAAGGTGCATGAGAAAATCCACGATTTTTTGGAAGTAGACTAGATTTGTTTGATTTGATCAATGTAATAGACTAGCCTAGATCTAGGTTTATTTATTTTTGTAAATAAATTATAAACAAGGATCGGGAACGAAGAAAGACAAAGAATTAAAGGACAAAATCCGACCTTGTGGTGAAAGGTTATACTAAATCGCTATGAAACCTTCTCGCGGGCAAGTCCTACGACTGCTTTGCCTAAGAAATGGATGGGCGGCATTTAGCGGAATTTTTGAAGAAAATCTAGGAGGTTTCATTAAAAAAGGCCGACCTGTATATTTAAGCTCAAAGAAGTCCGTTTATGGACTCAAAGATGTCAGAGCTGATTTGGAACCAATTTTTTGATCAAGTAATAAAAAACAATGGGTTTGATCAAAATGAAAAAGTTTTGTGTACAAGAATCGTGAACAAAGTGCATTGTATTCTTGTACTATCGGGAGCGACATACGCTCGTAATAACGCATGTAAAGGTGTTGTCGGGGCGTAGTATAACCAAAAGAGTGTTTGATACTAAAGGACTTAGGGGAAAAGAAAGACATCCTTGGGATCAAGATCACTCGAGATCGCAAAGAAAAGTACCATCTTGGATGATTTCTAATCAAACTTCATATATAGACTTTGTCCAACACCAAAACGATGAGATTCCAAGTTTGTAAATAGCAATGGGACATGGGTTTCATCTATCAAGAAATGTGCCCTAAGACACAAAAGGAGATGGATTGACATGAGTGGGCATTCCTTAGGAGGACCAGGATTGAAGGTGAAGTCTTATGTATGCAATCTTTGTGAAGACGGATATCTAGAATACCCGTTGGCATGGTAGCGAGATATCAAAGTCCATCAAGGAAAAAAATATAAGATTCTTCCTAGCGTCGATTGAAATCGTTATTTTCAAGGATATCGAAAAAAGAACTTCGGGATAGAATGTTAGATTTATCAGCATCAAGACTGGGTTCCTAATAAAATGGTTAATCGGGACTCGAGATTTCTAATCAAACTTAGATTCCATTTATGGACTTTACCTCATCGAGTGTGTTTTTGTTTGATGGGGTAAAAGAGCCATGGGTTTGATCAAAATGAATCATTTTTCTACCATACCAAAGCCGAATATGCAAAAGTATTAGCGAAAAGAAAAAAGGACAAACGCTCAGGGGCGATAATAAAGTGTTATCAAGGGCAAATTCAAGGAACCAAGAGGTTTGATAAGGGACTTAGGGAACATTGATCCTTGGAAATACCATCTTATACTTAGAAAGGATTAGAGAAAGAGATATTGATTGGCAAAGACGATAAAAGGAATGGATTCAAGAAAGACAACCCTACCTTTATCCATTCACAAAGGTCTACCTCAAAAAATGTGCCCATTTCGAGAGAGATGTGGAAGGAATGAGTGTCAAGACTTATGTATGCAATCTGCTGGGGAGCCTTTGAATATCGTGTAGGAGATATTATTCAACAGTTAGATGATCAGAAAAATCAAACCATGACAATTGGATAATTTGTGCCCAATATGTTTATTTTTTGCTTTTTGCTTGATTTATTTGTGTTACATATATTTTTATCTTATGCTTTATTTAATTTGTTTAAATGTGGTTGCATGAGGGTTGCCAAAATGGAAAAATCTCACCTTCAAAATTACTAAGTATGTTTAAATAATTAATTGACAATTTTATTAGGATAATAAAATTGAATTAATTTTGACCTCCATGATTTATTTATTTGTGAATTCTTTTGGAGAAATTTCCCAATGAAGGAGACGGTCAAAAGATAGGTTTCACATGAATGGATTCCAAAGCGGATGATTGTGGGTTATTACTAGTGGCGACGATGACCCTCCCAACGAGGCTCGATCAAAGCGAAATAATAATGGATAGTATTTAATCATGGTTATTACTTAGGTATAAAATTGATATGCATATACTTATTCAAGTCCTGTCAATTTTATATTGGTCCAAATAACAAATGGGAGCCAACTATTAACTGGATATTAAGGTTTATGGTAATCGTTTTGTTTGTAACTTTGCTTTTAATGTGTTTAAATAATGACCCACCCAACGTGGCTTATTTAAATATTTTCTTGATTTTTTGAAAAGATTTTTGAGATGTTTCTTGATGCATGTTCATATTTTTTTTTGAGATTTTAAATATGATGCATGTGATCGAAATCTTGTGATATATATAAGATATTTTTCTATTGCATATAGTTGTTTATTTGATTCAAAGATGGCAACAAAGTTTATTTTCGTTACCTTTTAATCCTTTTATTATTATACTTAAAGTTAATACAACATGTATGGAAACTATATTGATTGGAAGCGAAAAATTATAATTGTCCTAACTGCACTCAAAAAGCACAAGTTGATTCTTGACACACCAAAATCGGATGAGCCAAACCGGTGACGAAGTCAAGACATGCGGGACTCGTCGGATCACCTCGGGAGAAAAATCCGAGAGATGTTCGTCGATGAAAATGGTGGAGGGCAAACCCGAAGTAAGGGATTACGTCCTCAAAATAGATGGCCCATCCGAACAAACTTGAGATTCTCGAGCGCAGATTATGATCCGGAGACTCGGATGAATTTGGTACTTCACTCTCTGCCCAAAAAGTTTTTTTGAGCGTATTTTTGGCCTCGCTAGCTAATTTGTTGCAAGCTTTTGGTCTCGGCTTTATTTAATTTGAAATGTTGATAAGGCACCAAAAACTCAAGCTTTTGACGGCAAGTGGTCTGTCTTCATCTTCTAGGAAAAAGGGAGGCAAGATAAAGAAGAGGACCAAAAAGGCCATAAGCAATAAAATGATAAAATCAAAAGCTTGTTGCCAATGGATGGTAAGATGATGAATGCTTGTTGTGTCAAGGAAAAATCCAAAGAGGAAGTGCTTAAGATGCGAGTAAAAGAGAGGACAATGGAGGTTTTACTGTTTCAAACCCAAAAAGGAACGGAAAGAAAGGTAATTCTCACGCACCTTTAGTTGTTGAAACTTGTTTAGCGGCGTATACTTCTCATTATTGGGTGGTTGATACGAGATCCACTAATCATATTGGCTTCACGGGTTCTAAATGATCCCAACTTAGTGGGAGTGAGATCCTCATCACACCGGGCAACGTTATTTAAAGTAGAAGACATTGCAATGCTATGTAAGGTGGCGAGACATTGCAATGCTACAATAATAACGATTATTGCAATACTACAAGTGCTAAAGTAGAGAGACATTGCAATGCTAAATGAAAGTAGCTAGATTTAAAGCGATGGGGGAGAAGTGCAGCTATCTTTTGAAGATAAAGTTTTTTTGAGATTATCTTTATGTTCCCAGTTTTAGAAAGAATTCACTTTCAGTTTCTAAAAATGACACTAAGTTTCTTCTAATAAGAATGACATCATTTTTGAAATGATGAGTGTATCTGTTACGGGACATTGATGGAAAATCTCTATACAATTAACTGTGCACACCACTCATGAAATGCATCCTATAACACATCAACTATTTCCGACAAAAGAAAGCGTGAACGAAATACTTCTTTGGCATCTAAGATTAGTTCATATAAATCCAAAGAGGATCCAAAGGTTGGTGAAAGATGGTTCACTGGAGCGTCTCCAAGTTGAACAAATCCCAACCTGCGAATCATGTTTGGAGGGTAATATGACCAAGAGGGCATTTGGAGCCAAGGGGAATAGGGCCAAAGAAGTGTTAGAGATCGTTCACACAGATGTATGTGGTCCAATGTCAACCAAAGCAAGAGGAGGTTATGAGTACTTTTATTGATGGTTACTCAAGGTACGGTTACATTTTCCATATGAAGCATAAATCTGAAACCTTTGAGAAATTCTAAGAATTTAAGGCTCAAACAGAGAATCATAGGGAAAAACGTATCAAGTCTCTACGATCTGATCGTGGAGGCGAATACCTCAGCGATGAGTTTTTGAACCACTTATCTGATGAAGGGATTGTATCCCAGCTCACTGCACCCGGAACCCCTCAACAAAACGGGGTTGCAGAGCGAAGAAACATAATTCTTTTGGAAATGGTTAGATCAATGATGAGTTATGCGGGTCTTCCCGAGTCATTCTAGGGTCATACCTTGGAAACAACGACTTACATTCTGAACTTGGTGCTATCCAAATCGGTTCCCAAAACTCCCAAAGAATTGTGGACCGGGCGCAAGCCTAGTATGAGACACATGAGAATTTGGGGGTGTCCGGCCTACGTGTTGGACAAGGAAGCCGGTAAAATTGGATCCTCGATTAGAATTAAGGTTGTTTGTAGGATACCACGAGGGAACAAAAGGGTGTATGTTCTATAGTCCCAAAGATCAAAAGGTGGTCATCAGCACCCACTTTAGTTTTTTGGAAGAAGACTATATGAACCAAAGAAAACACAGAAGTGAGATTACCTTAAATGAGCTTAGAGGGCAAACCTCAGTGCCAACTGTACTAGATGATATACCAAACGATACGCTTTCACAACCGGAGCCTCGTCGTAGTTGGAGGGTTGTTAGTCAGCCCGAGAGATTCATGGGAATAGGAGAGTCCTCGGACTTGATTCCCGGACAAGACGAATCAGACCCATGGATATATGACGAGGCACTCCAAGATAAGTATGCAGATTCTTGGCAAACAGCAATGATAACCGAAATGGGTTCTATGTTTCATAATAGAGTGTGGGAGCTAGTCGAACCACTTAATGGGGTCAAACCCATTAGATGCAAGTGGGTATATAAGAGGAAAAGAGGACCGGGCGGGAAGGTTGAAACCTTTAAAGCAAGACTAGTGGCGAAAGGTTATACTCAGAAAGAAGGTATCGATTATGAGAAAACTTTTTCGCCCGTAGCCATGCTTAAGTCCATCTGTATTCTCTTATCGATTGCTGCGCATTTCGACTTTGAAATCTGGCAAATGGATGTCAAGACAGCTTTCCTTAACGAAAGTCTTGATGAAGAGATCCATATGCAACAACCTCAAGGCTTCATTGAAACAGGCCAAGAACACCAAGTTTGTAAGCTCAAGAGGTCCATTTATGGACTCAAACAGGCATCCAGAGCTTGGAACCAAAGTTTTGATCATGTAATAAAGTCTTATGGGTTTGATCAAAACAAGTTTGAAAGTTGTGTGTATAAAAAGTGTGTCGGAACTGCATTGGTATTCTTAGTACTATACGTAGATGACATTGTGATCATCGGAAATGATGTGAAGGTGTGATCAGACGTAAGGGCATGGTTTTCAAAACAGTTTGATATGAAAGACTTAGGGAAAGCCGGACACATCCTTGGGATCAAATCACTCGAGATCGCAAGAAAATGATGATCGGGTTATCGCAAGTTTCATACATAGACACTGTCTTGAAACGCTTCAGCATGCAAGATTCCAAGAAAGGATTCGTACCTTTCAGATTTGGAATCCATCTATCCAAGAAAATGTCCCCTAAGACGCAAAAGGAGATAGATGACATGAAAGGTATTCCTTGTGCTTCGGCTGTCGGAAACCTTATGTATGCAATGCTGTGTCGAGACCGGATATCTGCTTTGCCGTAGACATGGTAGCAAGATATCAAAGTAACCCAGGGAAAGCGCATTGGACGACAGTTAAAACCATTCTGAAGTGTCTGAAAAGAACTCGGGAAAGAATGTTGATTTATCAGTTAGATACTCCAATCCCCATCGGCTACACGGACTCGGATTTCAAATTAGATTTAGATTCCAGAAATTATCTGCCTCAGTTAGTGTGTTTCCATTTGGGAAGTGTAACCATCAAATGGACGAGTGTGAAGCAGAAATGAATCACTGACTCAACCATGGAAGTCGGGTAAGTAGCTGCTTGTGAAGCTGTGAAAGAACCGATTGGGCTCTAGATCTTCTTAGTGGACTTGGATGGTGTTCTGAATTTGTCTAGCAATATCTGCTAGGGGCAGTTGCACATTCAAGAGAACCAAGAGTCCACGAGTCAAACAAGCACACTAAAGGAAAGACATCTTATACGAGAAATCGTTAAGAGGGGAGATATAGATGTGGCAAAGATAGCGTCTGAGGACAGCCTAGCAGATCCATTCACAAAGAGTCTGCCTCTGAATACATTCGAGAGACATGTGGGTGGAATGGGTGTCAAGACCGTTGTCAATCTGCTTTGAGTATAAGTGGAAGAAATTATTAGGTTCGTGTAGGTGACATTAGATGTCACGGACTACGCGAAACATGTTGTAGTATACTTAAAAGCAGACTTTGAGTATAAGTGGGAGATTGTTGGGATTATCTTTGAAAAGTATGCTTTTTACTTTGTATAATCGGCGAATTTCGGACTTATTCTTTGAAATAAATTATTAATCATCGATGCTTTAAATATGATTGAATGTTACATATATTTACTTCATAACTGTTCAATAATTCGTACGTGTTACATTGTAGTTAATTTAGTAATACCATATCACAGAAGATTAAATTAACAGTCCCTTGTGACTAAAAGTACGCCATTCACGACCTAGATGGAAATGAACAACCCATCGCGAAAGGTTGAGGTGTAAGGCTCGGATTGGTTTGTCTTGACCAAGAGATTACACTAGTGAATGGTGATCTATTTGAATAGGACCTCTGGGAGGATAAATTCTTGAATCGAACAAGGAAGAATTAGACCTCGATTGGTTCGTTATTTCTTAACCTTCGTCCCTTAAATAGGATCACGTGGGATTGGTAACTATTGCTTTGACTTATCATGGGTAGCGAATCAAAGAGAGATTCAATACTTTTTATCTTGGGCAATATTATTGGTCACATGTGATTGCTAAGATTTAATACGAAGAATCGTGTGAAAGTACGCTTGTTTGATTTGCCCCCTTGGGAGGTTCATAAGCTTTATCATACCAAATCTTGCAAGTGGAATTTGTTTCCGGTATGGATAATAATGTTGAACCGTTCCTTGACCAAGGACAAAAGATATTAATTAACGGAAAGCTATTTCAGTGGCTTGAATTAATTAATGGGCTAGATAATCTTAAACACGGGAAATAATGACCGGGAGCCATATTAACTGTAATATGGGTTAAGATGGATAGTGCAATATTAATTATGTAGTGGGATTAATTAATATTTATGGGCATGAATTATATTGTGGCTCAATATTAGATATTCAAGGTCCATTAGAAGGTCCAATCTTAATTCTCCTAAAGTCCCCCTGAGTAGCCCAACAAATAGTCCATTAACTGAAAATGTGATTAAAATAAAATAAATATTGTTGCTTAATTTTTCCCTAATATTTCGAAATTTATGGATAAAAGAGGGAGAAAGATTTTCTTTGAATTTTGTTATGGAATGAAGATATGTATTCATGGAATACAAGATTATCTCATTAAATTCAAGAAATCTCCCACTTGGTTATCTATATAGAATTTTCGAAAATTTGAAGAAAATGGGCAAGAAAGATTTTCTTGATTTTCTTGTAAAGATATTATGGAAGATATGTATTTCTTGAGATACAAGAATATCTCATAAATTCAAGAAGATCCAAATCTTGGAATCTTGCAAGGCATTATTTTCGAAATTCCATAATAATTGAGGAGGTGGGATTTTTGTGGAATATTTTAATTATGGGAAAAAGAATATATAAGATATATTCAAGATTTCTTGGTGATCAAGAAAAGTCTTTTCCCACATTGATTTTTCACTGAAAATTTTGACCACCCATCTCCTATAAATAGGGGATGATTGTTTCATTCCTAAGAACAATTCCATGTGCTGGAAAAATTAGCAAATCCACATAAGTGGTGCAACAAAGTTTATTTTTTTCCTTTTGTTAATTGTTCGACAAGTGTCCTTCCACCGGATAGTTGAGCAAGGGCTAAGGGAATACTTGGGAAGTCCTTTTGGTTAGTCCGTCCAACCGAATTCACTGCCATCCCGAGAGGTACGTTCACGTAAACCCGTAGATTCCGTATGCGTAGGTTTTACTTGGCTTTTTATATGCATGATATGTTGTTGTAATTATTATTTGAATTAATATAGGATTAATTCATGCTAGTAATAATTAAAGAATTAAATTTGTATTTAAATATTCACCCCGAATAGATCTGTGCAGCTCATTCCACAACATGTTGGGGTTATACTGGAAAGTGTGCTTTTACTTTGTATAACCAAACTGAATTTCTGTCTTATTTACTGAAATAAATTGTTTATCACTGATGCTTTAAATATTATTGAATGTTACATATATTTACTGCATAATTGTTCAATAAACAGTACGTGTTACATTGTAATTAATTTAGTGATACCAGATCACAGAAGATTAAATTAACAGTCCCTTGTAACTAAAAGTACACTGTCACAACCTAGATGGAAATGAACAATCCATCGTGAAATGTTGAAGTGTAAAGCTCAGATCGACTTGTCTTGACCAAGAGATTACACTAGTGCATGACTGATGCACTGAATAGGACCTACAGGAGGATAAATTCTTCAGCACTGAACAAGGAAGAATTAGACCTCAGTGGTTCGTTATTTCTTAATCGTCGTCCCTTAAATAGGATCGTGTGTGGTTAGTAATTATTGTTTTGACTTATGACGGGTAGAGAATCAATGAGATTCAATACTTTATATCTTGGGCAATATTATTGATCACATGCGATTGCTAAGATTTAATACGAAGAATCGTGTGCAAGTACGCTTGTTCGATTTGCCCCCTTGGGAGGTTCATAAGATTTATCATACCAAATCTTGCAAGTGGAATTAGTTTCCGGTATGGATAATAATGTTGAACTGTTCCTTGACCAAGGACAAAAGATATTAATTAAAAGAAAGCTAAATCAGTGGCTTGAATTAATTAATGGGCTGGATAATCTTAAACACGGGAAATAATAACCGGGAGCCATATTAACAGTAATATGGGTTAAGATGGATAGTGCAATATTAAATATGTAGTGGGATTAATTAATATTTATGGGCTTGAATAATATTGTGACTCAATATTAGATATTCAAAGTCCATTAGAAGGTCCAATCTTAATTCTCCTAAAGGCCCTCAAGTAGCCCAAAGATAAAGTCCAATAACTGAAAAAGGTGTTTAAAATAAAATAAATTATTGTTGCCTAATTTTTCCTAAAATTTTTGAAATTAATAAATAAAATGGGAGAAAGATTTTCTTTGAATTTTGTTATGGAATGAAGATAAGTATTCTTGGAATACAAGGTTATCTCATTAAATTCAAGAAATCTCCCACTTGGTTACTTATTAAATGAATTTCAAAATTTTTGATTAAATAAGGGAAGGAAAGATTTTCTTGATTTTCTTGAAAATATATTATGGAAGATATGTATTCTTGGAATACAAAAATATCTCATAAATTCAAGAAGATCCAAATCTTGGATTCCTATTCTTTATTATTTTAGAAATATACCATAATATTAGGAGGTGGGATTTTTGTGGAATATTTAATTATGGAGAAAAAAAAATATGAGATATATTCAAGATTTCTTGGAGATCAAGAAAAAGATTTTCTCATCTTATTTTCACCCAAAAATTTCAACCACCCCTATATCTATAAATACATTCATCCCCAGTGCAATTCCATGTGTTGGAAAAATTAGAAATTCACAAAGGTGGTGCAACATAATTTTATTTTTCCTTTTGTTAAATTGTTCACGAGTTCCTACAACCGAATTGTTAAACAAGGATAAGGGAATACTTGAGAAGGTCTTTTGGTGTGTTCGTGTGAACGGGATCCATCTTCTCAACGGTTGTCACTCCGAGAGGTTTGTTCACGTAAACCAGTTGTAATTCCGCATGCGTAGGATTTATGTGAACTATTTATATGCATGATTTGTTGTTGAATTATTATTTGAATTAATATAGGATTAATTCATGCTAGTAATAATTGTTATAATTAAATTTGTATTTAAATATTCATCCCGAATAGATCCGGACAATTAATTCCCCAAAAGGACAGCCCATCTTTATTATCCATACCGGAAAATTAATTCCACTTGGAAGATTTGGTATGATAAAGGTTCCGGGCCCACCAAGGGAACCAATCAAGCAAGACATTGCAAGCACACGTTTCTCTGTGTTAATTTAGCAACTGTCATGCAATTAATATTATTGCCCAAGATATAGGGTATCGAAGTAGCAATGATTCTCTTCTCATTTATAAGTCAAAACAATAACTACTAATCGCACACAGTCCTTATTAAGTGACAGAGATTAAGAAATCAACAACCACTGAGGTCTAACTCTTCATCCCTTAAGTCAGTGAAAATGAGTTTATCCTCTCTGCAGGTCCGCTTTAGCGCATCGAATGCACTAGTGTAATCTTTTGGTCAAGACAAGTCAATCTGAGCATTACACATCAACTTCTATCAATAGATTGTTCGGATCTATCTAAGTTGTGAAACACACACTCGTTTACAAGGAACTGTTAACGTGATCTTCTGTGATCTGGTATCACCACGTTAACTACAATGTAATGTGTGCTACGAACCGGTTTGCAATAAATATATATAACATTTAATTATATTTAAAGCAATAGTGATAAACAATTTATTTCAGTAAATAAGTGTTTAATACATAGGTTATACAAAGTAAAAGCATACTTTCACGTATAACCCCAACAGAATGTCATGCAAGTTCATAAAGTCACGAACTCTACCATTTACAAATTCAGTACCCCCATCACTCTAAAAAACTTTGACAGTACATGTAAATTGAGTGCAGACAAACGTATGAAAACGAACCAAAGTGTCATAGAACTCAGATTTAGCACGCAATGGATAAATCCAAAAAAAAATCGAGAATAATCATCCACAAACACAACATAATATCGAAAGCCATCAGATGTAGAAATAGGTGTTGGATCCCACAAATCACAATGTATTAAGTCAAGAACATCATTAACACGTTTCTCGTTTAAATGAAATGGCAATCTCTTGCTCTTAGCCAACTGACAAGAAGAGCAAACACTAGAATTTGGCAACATAGAAGTAACAAACAATTTACCTAGTTTATTTAATAATAAAATTACTGAAAATGGGACATTGCCCCAGGCGTAAATGCCATAAATTGAACTAGGTTGTTGCCACCAAAGCTGGAACACCCCGATCAATCAAGTAAAGACCCTTATCACACCTTCCCTGAGCCAGAATTTCCTTTGTCACCCGGTTCTGAATCGCAAAGAGTTTATCAAAAAATATAACATCAACAGGATAATCAGAAGTTAATTTACTGATAGATAGAAAATTCTTTGTGATGTGAGGCACAACCAAAACATCCAACAACTAAACATCTGCAGACAATTTACTAGTGCCAATATGAGAAATATTTAAAGCATTTCCATTACCGACTATAACAATACCGTTACCAGAATAGGGCTCATAAGAGTTCAAAGCAGAGGTCTGATTCGTCATGTGAGCCGAAGCACCAGAGTCCAGATACCAATCGGGAGTAGGATCTGAGATATTGCACGAAGAGCTAAAATCCTCAGCCAGGTTTGTAGAAGAAACAACATTCCGAGCATTGAGAAACTGGGGGCATTTGTCAGCATAATGTTCCTACGACAAATTTAACACCTAGGCACGTAGGTCGAGCGACGGCCGTCTCCACCCGAATTATGTCCGCCCCCACTGCCAGAACCATTTCCCCGGCCAAGATGATCGGAGAATGTGTGACCCGATTGATGGCCGCCCCGATTGAATGAGCCGCGATTAGAAGACTGGCCTTGCGACTTGCCCAAGTTCGCCTTGCCATCGCGCACGGCGAAAAACACCGTTGGAGGAGAGGGGGCACCCTCCATAGAGCGACGCATCATATCAAATTGAATAGCCTGGTGGAGCAGATCACGAAAGCCTGGAACCGAGGAGAACTCCATGCGAGTGTCAGCAAAACCCGCAAATTGAATACCCAAACCTCGAAGAAACTAGTGACTTTTGTCGGATTCTTCCACTGGACTCCCGATGGCCGACAATTGATCACACAAAAACTTGAACTTGCGACCATATTCTTCGACGGTCAATTCACCTCGCTGAAGAGGAAATAGCTCCTCACGTAACTGGTGGGATCGTGAGGTTAAGGAGAAAGCCGCCTCAAGGACAACCGAAGCCGCGCGGGACATGGTGCTATCGATGACTTCCGACATCGAATCCTCGTGATGGTAGGAGACGGAGAAGGATTGGACCCATCGAGATATCCCAGAATGTCGAAACACTCGGCCATGTGGATCGCCTGGCTATGCCACATAAGATAGTTGGTGCGGCACCATGTTAATCATTGTGGTGACCGGAAGCGGATCGTTGGATGTCGAACTCATCGTCGAGAGAAGAGAAAATCAGAGGGGGCCGTCCGATAAATAAAAATTAGGGAGACGGAGTCACCGGACGGAGGAGACATGTCTGAGATCGGCAACATTAAGAGAAAGCGGCAGAAGAAAGCTAGGGTTTTTGGATCGGTTAAGCTGATACCATGTGAGGATGATTTGAAAATCACCGTTGAATTGGTGATTGAGAAGATCTACTATTAATAACGTGAGATTACATTGTACAAAAAGTTTCCCACAATATACATGAATATATACATGGAAAATAAATCAAAGAATATTAAATTACAAATTACACGGTCAATCACCAATTAATCGATCTTAATCCTTATTATATATACTACTTTGTAAGTTTATATAGATGTTCATGTCATCCATTAATTTCTTGTCAATGTTCTACTTTTTGTATTCTTTTAAAATAGTCAATTCTCCCAAAGTGTATAATCAACATGTGGCAAAAGTTAATTACGTCTTTCACTATTCATTGTACACATATTTCAAATTTTGAATGTCACTTTATCATCTGGTTTGTTATTAAACAATCGTACACTAAGAAAGGCTAGTTGACATCAATTAATGCAAAGTCAAGATTAATATTAGCACCATCGAAGGTATTTGAGGAAGCCCTCCTTTTGGATCGTTTAATTTCTTGCTATTCTTCAAGAAATACATGTGGAGGATATCAAAGGTATTAAACTTCAATTTTTTGTAATTTTGTTTTGATCCCAATAAATATTTATATGTTTTGTATCCTGGGGTTGGCTAATTTTTTGTTTGATTGGGAAAATTGTTGATAAGTTATGTTAATTTGTAGTACTTGAATACTTATGTCCTGTTTTATTAATGCACCTTTGATTTCTTGAATTTTGTTTCATATACGCAGCTATTCTGAGTTTAATTAATGTTGAGGTGAATAAAAATGAAAAAAAGCTTTGGTACATGTCATGTTTTCTACCACTTATTGAATCAATTATTTAATTTTATTTAAATGCATTGTTTCGAAGAGTTGGTATGCTCACAAACTTGTTCATCGTGAAACGGATTCCTTTATTACAGGCATGATCCTTCAGTTATCACAACTATAATACTTTTTTGTAATATAAGTCGCACTTTTTAGTTATCACTACTAATATCATGCTGTAATATAAATCGCACCCTTCAATGTTACGAGTAATACTCTTTATAATAAAAAATTACGCCCTTCAATTATCACAATTAATATTTTTTAGTAATATAAGTCACACTCCATAACCAATTTCATAAATTTTTGTGTGAATTTTGTTCACTCCAAATATATTTTACCCGTTACAAAATAAATTTGAGTTGCAAGGTAATACATACAAGATTTTACCTACATAATTTACTCTTTTTAATATTATTGAGGCCCCACTTGTTAAAATATTACTGCGAAATAAGCCATGAATTTATTACAAAGTACATATCTATGCATGCATGACTTCACATCTCGCTTATGATTAATGCATGCAGATATATAAAGAGTGAATTACTGTTGGATTCAAATCCCCCTCTAAATTACTAGTAGGTCCAACCTTGTAAAAATAATACTAGTAGGTCCAAAAGTTCATAGGTAAAAGACTCATTTACCATTATTTATTATTTTTTCCTTCTTCCTGCTTTCTCACTTTTTCTCTATTTTTCTTTTTCATCAAAATTGTTTCTGCCGATTTTATCTCAAAATTATTTCAAATTGTTTCTCATTTTTTTCTTTTTTTTTCTTTTCTGCCGATTTTATCTCCAAATTGTTTCAAAATTATTTCCTTGCTCCATCACCCAAAAATCATCCCCCATTCATTTCCGCCAATTTTATCTCAAAATTGTTTCAAATTTCTGCATTTTTTCAATCAAATTCTATCAATCTCAAAATTAAAAGAGATACAAGCTTCATGTCTAAAAATTAAAATCTCAAAATTCATATAAAAATTAGAATATTACACAAATTTACATATCAAAATTGAAAAAATGTCAAAAATTTACTTTTCTAAAACCTACATTAATTACAATCTCAAAATTTACATATCATCATTTACATATCATCGTCTTCATTACGACATGAACATATTCATCAAAACACATGATCATGTTCATAAAAACATGAACAAGTTCATCTACGATTTCAGATTCTCACACTCAGAAATTTACAAACCCAAATTTTCATAGAATGGATGTTCAAAAAACTTCCATATCAACAATCCATATCTTCAAAAAACCCAGATCTTCATAAAAATCTTCAAATCTGCATATCAACAACCAAATCTTCATAAAAAATACAGTATCAGATTCTCCATTTCCAAACCACACAAATTCAGATTTTAAAAAGAATAATCTAATTTTTAATACAGACTAAATTAAAAAGAATAATCTATTTTTTAATACACACTAAATTAAATCAGGAAACGGATTCTAAAATTTAAATGAAAAAATTGCAGATAGGATTAAAAGCACACCACTAGTCCAAGATACACGAAATACAGAGCATACTGCATCAAATAACCAAAAAATTAAGATCTGAATAATTCAAACTAGAAAGGTGTTAACAAATAAATGCATAATGTAACAACACAATGACCTTGGAAACTTCATTCGTCATCTTCTGCAAAACAATTACCTCCCAAATCAAAACAAAAGAAATTTTCTAAAACCTGCAACGCGGAGACGCGGCCGTGGGTTTGAATCCGTGGGAGTGGCGACAGCGACGCTTGGGAGGCGGTGCATGGCGGCAGCGTGGGAGCACTGGTTTTGCAGCGCGTCAGCCCGCATCGGCCGAACCCAGACCAAAACAGAGCGTGGACCAGAGAGTGGGTATGGTGGCCGCGGGGATGGTGGCGGCGGCATGGGGATGGTGGCTGCTATCGCGGCGGCGCCGATTTGAGAAGATAGAGCGTGAGAGGAGGAGAGAGAGAGAGAGAGAGGGGGGGAGAGTTAGGGTTTTTAATTTAGGATTGATGATTTGAACGATTATTTTGAAATGGGGTGGGGGTAATTTTATTTAATCTGAATTCTATATCTAAAATTGTGTAAAGGTATAAGATCATGTTTATCGGGCTGATACATGCCCTGGTCATTCAAATGCGACAAGCAGTGTTTTCATAACCGAATCGGTGATCGAACCGGACAGACCACTGGTCAGCGGTTCAATCGGTCGGACCGGTTCGACCGGCGGTTCAACCGTTGAAATGATCCCTGCTTATTTTTTTTAATATTTTTTATATTTAGTTAAAAGAATATATACACACTTATTAAATTGTGAAATTTAAATAAAAAAGTTCAAAAATCTTAACACAATTAATAATTCTTTTAATTTACATAAATATTGTTAATTTATCATTTATTTTTATAAAATTATAATTTTATCTCTTTTAATAATAATAATTATTTTTTAAAAACTAGTGTAAGGAATAAATTTTCATTTCCATCATTAAAGTTATTTTGTTTCTAATAAAAAATGTAGAAATGAAATTTTGATTGTGGGGAGCAGTGTTTTCATAACCCAACCGAAGATCAAATCGGATTGGGCACCGGTTTGCGGTTCAATCGGTCGGTCGGACCGGTTGAACCGACGGTTCAACCGTTTAAATGAATTATATATAATTTTTTTCAATATTTCATATGTTATAAATAAAATAAATTGAAACATTTATACCTAATTTGTGTAATAAGAGTATAAGATATAGTAAGAAGAAGAATGGACGATACTCTAGCGTGAATTGTACATTTCACAACACTAAACATATTTTAATATTTTTTATATGTAATTTTGTATTTATTTTTTTTGAAAATATAAATTGAAGATGAATATTGGGTTGGGATTTGGATAAAAAGAGAGGAATAGAGAAAGTCAAGAAAAATGGGGGAGGACGAAAGAAAATAAGAGGAGAGAGAGAATGAGACCAATTAATATTTTTATTTTTTATTCACACTAATAATAAAATCAGTCACTACATATCACAATTAAAATAATAAAATCAGTCACAACATATCAACTGCACAGTGCACGTTCAGATTTTTTCTCTTTAATTTACAACCGTTCGATTATCCTCCTCGGGATAGCTTCACCTTCAGAATCCAAATGCAACCTCTGAAACCCTTCTTTTCATTTTCTAGAAAATTCATTCCTCCTTTCAACATTAACTCTCTCACCATTTCAATTTTTGTTCATCTTCTCCACCATTTTTCTCATATTTTGATACCAAAATTCTCAATTCCCTTCTTGATTATTTTTAACCTCTACACAAGTGAATTTAAATCACTTTCCCATATACTAATATACACTGCCATGTTTTCTATATTGAAGAAAGCAATTACTATTCGAGAAAAACTTGGAAGAAAGCATACTTTTGGGGAGGACGCCGCCGATGTGTGTGGATACGCGGACGAGACAACGACGCCATGGAAGGAATGATTTTATCTGCAGCTGCACATATTTTTGTTCTGGATTTTGAGTGAATAAGTGAAAAAGGATCGGTTCTAGCGGTTCACCGGTTTACCCAGTTTGGGCGGTTTTTTCCGGTTCTCAGCGGTTTTATACGGTCTAACCGTAAAAACGGTTCTCTGGGGTTAATTGGACCGATTACCTAGCCGGTTCCCGGTTGAACCGGCCGGTCCGGTCCGGTTTTGACAACACTGGCGACAAGAAAGAAGAAGAAAAAAATAATTCAAAATTCATTAATATTTGATGACCTTGGTCATCACATGAACATGGGCATCCAACATTTGCCCAAATATGCTCCATTCATTTCATGACACATGACGTAATCTAATTGGTCTAGTATATTTTACCTATATAATTTTAAATTTCAATTTATTTATTTAAACAAAAAAATAAAAATAACACAAAAATTCATGAAATAAAATTCTTTATAAATATAGACCAATATTGATATATTTTGGATCATAATTTCAAACACTCTCATTTTTCTTCTTGACTTGTGTGAAATTAATTTTTATCATTTTCTACATGGATCCAAATCATCACAATTTTAAATTTTTTATTCCTATTCTAAATTTTAAAATTTTAAACCAAGATTTATTTATTTCTTTTGTATTTCAATTCTTGTAATTTTAAATTTTGTTATTGGATGTGGTAATTTATTTTAACTGTATTGTAATTTTCTTATTATAATTATAATTTTTTAATATCAAATAATTGTGTATTTTTTAAATATATTAAATATAATGAAAAATAATTATAAATTTAATTGTTAAGTTATAAAAGAAATAATTTGTTAAGGAGTTATTGTGGTTGTGGGTGGGCATGGATAAACAATGAAAAATAATGAATTTGAATTGTAGAGTAAAATGTGTATGTAGATGAGAGATAAATGAATTGTTTATTATTTGGTTATAGTTGTGATGAGCATGAATAAACATGATCTAAGGGTAAAAGTCCAACCTTATTTTGGACCTACTAATAATTATAAAAGGGTATGGACCTAAGAGTAATATTGACTCTATATATGGGCTATGAGTAATTGGTTCATATATAAACACACACACTCACAGTATAAAATGGATCCCATCAATCATCACATGCATTCATGGACCCAAATAATTTTTGTGGTTATCAAATTGACCATAACACTATAAGAATTGAATAATATTAATGCTGGTCTTTTTCTTCATTCAAATGTAGCCCAAAATTGACTTTCATTCTCTTATAAAAAGAAAAAAATAAATCAATTGTTCAGATTATAAAATGTCGAATGTATAAAGTTACGATCATTCTAAGGTACAAAGTTGAACTTATTTTCTTAAAACTTATTTTCTTGTGAGTTATGATTTATGAGAGCTCATTGGAGTCTGTTCTTTGTTTTATCTAAGTGGTGGTCATTAAATTCTTAAAATCGCTCTTCCACGTCGAGTCGCATTGCATCGTTATTGACAATTTTTTACAATAAATTATGGTTAAACTTTATGATGCAAAATCACATCGCAAAGTTGATGAAATTTTAAATTTTCGTTGCAAAGTGCACTGATTGCACCGCATAGTTGCAATTGTAATTTAAATCCGACAACCTATATCTCTAACTCTCATTCTTCAACTAAGTCCACAAGGAAATAAACCATGTTCACGATTTTTCTAATTTGTATTCTTAACTTTTATAGATAACAAGGCTCTTGTATTTATATTATTTTCAATATCTTTCAACATAGTTTTCAAAGAGTTTGGATATCTACAAATTAATCATGTTATGTTGTTCAAAGATATTATTTCATTTTTTTCATTTCAATATAAAATTTTCCAACTTAAAGCACTACAAAAAATGCGGGTTATAACGATGGATATTTGTAACAGCTAGACACACCGTCGCTACTAGCGACTGTTTTAGAGACGGATTAAGTCAGACGGTCAAAGTCACTGTATTTAACGACGGTTTTGGTAACCTCCGCTATTAGAAACGAAATAGCAGCAGTTTAGCGATGAAAAATTCAAACCGGGTCAAATCAGATCGTTTAGCGACGGTTAAATTCGTCGCTAAAGTCGGACCCGGGGCACGAAGCGTCTCGGCACTTGAACCACCGCCCAGGCCGAGTTTAGCGACAGTCTTTTGAATATATCTGCGGCTCATATCCGTCGCTATAGTGACTGACATTAAGTATCCGTCGCTAATCCGTCACTAAATTCCAATTATATAAACAGAGCACACAAAGATTTCGACGCGTTTTTTTAAAAAAATAGTACGTCCGCCGTCACGAGCATTGATTGCACGTGAAAAACTTAAATCATCGTCGCGTTCTTGGTAATTTTCTAATTTTTAACCCTTTATTTTTCGTTTTTTTTGCGGCGTGTATATATATATATATATATATATATATATATATATATATATATATATATATTTATATATATATATATTAGATTAATGTATATTAATTAATTAATTTCAAAAAATATATATATATATAATTAGATTAATTTCGATATAATTTCGATATTATTAGATTAATGTTAGATATATATTAGATTAATGTTAGATTAATTATGTATCCATGTTAGTTTAATTAGTCAATTACGTATATGCATGTTAGATTAGTCTGGTTGATTAGGATATTAGTCTGATTAGATAATATCAATTTAACGTACATGTTAGATTACTTGTTTAAAGAAAAATATTATATTTTAAATGAAAAAGTATTACTTGTTTAAATAGAAAATTATTACTTGTTTAGATAGAAAAGTATAACTTGTTTAAAGAAAAGTATTACTTGTTTAGATGTAAAAGTATTACTTGTTTAAATAGAAAAGTATTACTTGTTTAGATAGAAAAGTATAACTTGTTTAAAGAAAAGTATTACTTGTTTAGATGTAAAAGTATTACTTGTTTGAATAGAAAAGTATTAACTTGTTTAGTAAGAAAAATATAACTTGTTTAAAGAAAAGTATTACTTATTTAGATAGAAAAGTATTACTTGTTTAGATGGAAAAGTATTACAGGTTTAAAAGAAAGGTAGTACTTTTTTAAAAAAAACAAGTAAAAAATATAATTTTAATATAATATAAATTAATTTTAATTTTAATTTATATAAAAAATTATTATATAAAAATGTGATTGAAATAATAAATAGATAATTGAAATAAAGAATTTAAAAAAATTTGCAAAAAAAAATGATTTTTAGGACATATAGAATTAATTTCATTAAATAAAAGCAAGAAAGCAAATGCTCGAGCGGAATTGATTCCCGCTCAGGCGCCCAAGGTCCCGTGTTCGGTCCCCCATGGGAGCGAATAATTGTCTCATTTAATTGGGAGGCTTGTGGCTTATATATGAGATGTTTGGTGGTTGGGTTCGAGATGGTCCGTGGCTCGGGTGGTTTGGTTCCCACCCGAGCGCCCCTCGGGTCCGAGTTTAAACCACCGTGAGCCATTTTTTTTTAAAAAAAATTCACGATTTAGCGACGGAGATAGCGACGAAAAATAGCGATGGAAGTTAATCGTCGCTATGTTGTCGACGCTGTAGCGACGGTTATTCTGACCCGGGTCCAGACCCAGATGGTCGTCGCCAAAATCGTCGCTATGTTGCAACGGTATTGAGCCGTCGCTAATTAGCGACGAAGTTGAAATAACCGTCGCTAAATGTTAGCGACCCTCGGTTTCTCGACGGTTAGAAAACCGTTGTCAAAATCGTCGCTATACAGGGTAGCGACGGTTATAACCATCGCTAAAATTGTCGTTAAACTCCGTCTTTTTTGTAGTGAAGCATGTTATAGAACATTATATAATCAAATGTGTTGTCACTAATTTAAATAGACATTAATGTCTTCTATTAATATTTATGTTCTTTTAAAACCGCCAAACCACAAATAATCTACTGAAACCGCCCAAAACCGCATATGATCATTTTTATATGACAAAATCGCGGTTTTAAATTATATAATCAATCGAAACGCATGTAGCAAGACAATTTGAATGTAGCCAAAAAACTGCAAAACCGCACCGTGGACACCCCTAGTTTTATCTTATCAAATAGTGTTGACGGGTTCCAACTTATTAATAACTATTTTTGTTCCTTAATAACTATCTTATTATTTTAAATTGTGTTTTGTTTAATAATTCGGTATTCGGTCCAAAATATTGACTAATTCGGGTGACCAGAATCCACCGTACAGTAGCGGGAGCCCCGCTTCAAGCCAGAGCAAGGCTCTATATAAACTGGCCCATCTCGAGTTGATCGCACCTAAAGGGTTTCGGACCTGAAACCTAGAGAGAAGCATACTCCTAAATTTATCATTTTTCTATCCTTTAGTTAATACAAATATAAATTTATCATTTTTCTCTTAAATTGTGTTCTTATTTATCTATCCTTTAGTTAATATCAATATAAATTTGTCATTTTTCTTTCAACAATACCTCTAATAAATACTAATCATCTTCTTATAGCTAAATACTTATTAATTGTGCTCTCTGTGAATAAATAAGGGTATAAGAATCTTTTTAATACCCTAATTAATAAAAAAATTGGTTTGTGCGAATGGATATATAAATCGAGACAGATAATAACTAATAAAGATAATAATTATTATTTTTTCATAAAGAAAAAGTTAATACTCTCTAATTCATAATACATGTCGCTTTAGATCAATGCACAAATATTAAAAATATATATATATTAATTTTCTCTTATACCCTTAATTAATTATTTTTAAAAAATTTAAGAAAAAAACTTTGAAAATTATTACTATTTAATTAAGATATAATGACATCTAAAAAAATGTAAAATGACATCTAAATTATAAATTCACAAACTCTCATGTAAAACTTATTTATAATATATATGAAACTCATATCATTACACTTAAAAGTGATGTCATTGCTTTTATAAATTAGTACATGTTATAGCATTTAATACTATGATCTCAATTTATAAATTATGTATTATAATTCGATATCAATTAATAAGTGTAATGATATTAATTTATAAGTATATAATGATATAAACTATATATAATGAACAAGTTTTATCGGAGACATGCTCCAATAAATTTTGTGAAATGATATAATGACATCTAAAAAAACAATTGAAGGGACTAATGAATTAGATCAAACATAAATTTCAAATGTGAATAATAATATGAATAAATCCAATGGATTTAGTAATTCTATACACACTCGATTTGATTCATTTATAATGTCATGATAGCTAGAGACAGGGCTGTCTTGATCGAGCTGCATAGAGGGGTAAACTTTAACTACTGTTGACAGACTGAAAATGAGGCCATCTCTTTTAATTGGACCGAATAATATATTATTCCAAATATATATTAATGACCACTTACATTCTCTATTTCCCAGAAGTCTTAATTAATTTCAACTAAAATATTAATTGTAATTCGATCGTCCACGAAAGTATATATATGTCATTTTGTAATGTTAAATTCTTGTTATCTTGTAAGACTGGATAATCAAATAAACTTGCAAAAAAAAAAAAATGTGTGAAAAAATTTGTGACAAAATTTATGCACTATATATATATATATATATATATATATATATATATATATATAAATTTATTATTCATTATTTGAATTTTTACATTGTATAGGTCTCAGATCGTCAAGTGCAACGTGCATTCCATAGTGTAGTTTTGAAAACTTGCAAAACTTGTTATCTTTGAAACTTACGATTTGTAACAACTATATTTTATGAATACATGTTTGCATATTTCAATGTATATATAAGTAGTAAATTTAATGCAATAAGTTGCAAATTTTTTAAATACATTATAAAGTGAATGGCATAGGAGACTCACTCTTTGTTATTCAAACATAATTTCAGTACGAGACTATCTCACACAAGACTCATTACTTTATTATATATATGTGTATATGAATACATACACATCTACCGCCTGACGTTTAGAAAAAAATATGGATTGCGTGATTTTAGAATAGTCTATGATCTGGATCGAACAAAGGTTCGTTATGCATTGTTCGATTCCCCTGTTCCACTTTTCGTATGTCATTGGTGTTTCACTTTTCTTAATTTTTAATATATGGACCAAAAATATAGTGCTTCGTTGGATATTTTTTATTATTTCACGTGTCATCTATCCATATATATTATGAAATATAAAATGAAACATCAATTATATTATGAAATATAAAATGGAACACCAATTATGAAATAGGTCATCTCATTCCCATTACGCATGTCATAGACTAAGTTTGTTCATGAATTCCGTCAAAATTAAATATTAATAAACTATATATATATTTCTCCGTGAATAAATACAATAACATTTTTCAAAAAAAATTAATATTTTACCTACTACCTCAAAAAAAAAAAATCGCAAGCAAGCTAGGGTTTCTGTTTGACAACACCCTCATTCCCAGCCAACATCAAATACTTATCCCTCCTCGTAAACCCCGTACACTCGAACCCCAACGCCTCCCCCAACTTCTTCTGTGTCAAATTCGCCACTTCGAAGCTCGTTTTCCCGCCCGCACACGTCAGCTCGCGCGGGACTCTCCCAAGAACATGAATCTCGTACCCCGGCCTAGGGTTCATCAAGAAGAAGAACGGGTCCAAACACTTTAGCCCACTGGCGGTCGTCCCATAGAACATGCTCACATTCGTGTTCATGGCCACGGGGACGATCTCGTCCGCCAGTTCCGCGAACAGGGAGCTGAATCTTAGCAGATACGGCTCCCTGCACGTGGTCCCCTCAGGGCAGACCACCAGATCCCCCTCACTGAGGAGCCTCTGCATGGTCTGCCCATCGCGGGCCCTGTCCCTGGTCAGCCTGACAGTCCTGATCGGGGCCAGGAGCTCAGACATTTTGCTCAGGCTGTACGTCACGGCTGTCAGGGGCTGGGCCAACGAGGCGCTTAGGAAGACTGGGTCCAGGAGGGTTCGGTGTGTGCAGACGTAGAGCACGCCCTTGCCGGGGGTGGATTTCGGCGGGGTTCCTTTGAGGCGGATGGTGACGCCCGTGGCGGCCGCTAGGTGGAGGGCCGGGCCGTAGGGGAGGCAGGTTCCAGCTAAGATTCGGACGACGGAGAGGAGGATTCCGATGGGGAGCCACATGAACATTGAGAGTGTTGCCAAGGGTGTGGGGAGGAATGCTAGTCTTCCATCGTGGAAAATTAGTGGCTTTGGGTATTTGTTTCTTGGCAATTTTTCTTCTTTGGTTATCACATATGCTTCCTGTTGCAACAATAGATGGATAAAATGTTTGTAAATTTTTTGTCATTCTTTGAAAAGAAAAAATACCTTTCAATGCAACAACTAATACTATTAAAAAGTACACACAAAATGCAAACACTATTGCTGCGGTTTAATGAAACAACTGATACAATCAAAATAATAACTTTTAAAAATACACACTCAAACACTACTGATATTTTTTAATAAAACAACTAATACCTTTTAATGCAACAACTAATACTGTTAAAAAATACACACATTTCATGTGCATTCAAGCTTGTTATTTCCATCGTTTAGATGGGGATTTGGTAGGAGCTACCTACCAATTCTTTTTTGTTCTAGGAAAGGGAAAAGTACAAGAATATTTCAAAGGGAATAATTAAATGATTGAAAAAGTTAAAGATCTTTATAATGTGTACCTTACACATAGAGAGAAACAAATGATCATGAAGATTAGTACTTCCAATGCCAACAACATCCGACCTTTTTTCCCCAAAGAAGTCAACAAGAGCTCTATGTTTGACCACCAAACCCGAAGACGACACCAACCCAGTAAAGTACCTCCCCACCGTGTGCAACTCAGTCCCGACAACCGAGTCGACTCGGAGGTACTCTTTCAAGAACCCTTCCACCATAACCCTCGGCACGGCCGTGAAAACCGCTCTAGATCCCGCGTTTTCCATCGCTTCGAAAGCGGGGAGATTTAGGTTCTCCAAGTAGAATTTGGGCAACACGGATCTAGAGACATTTTCCATGTCTTTTAATTTTAGGCCGCAAAAGGTGATGAAGATCATGGCCCTCAGTTTAAGGTCGCAATCTAGAATAAGCAGAAACGGGGACGATAGTAGGAGCAAAAGGGCCCTGATTATGCCGCCGCCTTCGAAGGCGACGAGCATGAAGTAAGGGAAGAAAGATTTGGTTGTTAGTAAAGAGCCGTTGATGTCGGAAACTAGGGTTTGGGTTTTGGAATTATGGGGAGTGAATTTGGAGAGAGAAGGGAAGAGGGGGAAGTTGTGGTGGTGTTTGTTGTTGTGGAAGAAGTTGTGGTGGTTTTTGAGATGCATTACTAATGAGTAGCATGAATTTGCTAGGAAGTGGTAAAAGTACCACTCGGTTAGCCTGAAGAGTATCGTTGGAAAGTCCATGGTTTTCATTGGGGGGAGAGAGGCAGTGGGAGAGAATATGGGGAGAGTCAGGAATTTATAGTGGTATTAAAGGGGGTATGGGGGAGGTTGACCATGCACATTTAGTTAGACATGGCATTTATTGTAGCTTCAACATTTGAATTAAATAATTAGATTTCTTCATCAATTTGTATGTTTATTACTTTTTTATTTGAAATGGAATGAGATCACCTATTCCATAATTGGTATTCAATTTTGTATTTCATAATATAGATGAAAGACACGTGAAATAATATAAAATATTCAATCAATCACCATGTTCTGGGTCCATGTGTTAATTAAAGATTTAGAAGGGTGAAACACCAATGGAATAAGAAAAGTGGAACAAGGGATTCGAACCGTTTGATATGAGGTCATTTGTTTCATAATTGGTGTTTTACTTTATATTCCATAATATGAACGGTAGAGACGTCGAATAATAAAAAATATTGAACGAACCATCATATTTTGGGTTCATGCGTTACAGATCCAACAGGGTGAAACACCAATGAAATACGAAAAGTGAAATAGGAAATCAAAATATTTTTATTTGAGTGGAGTAACAAATTTTCCATTCCTAGCTAGGTGAGCAATATTGGGTTAGGTTATATGTTGGTCACCGCCATTTTTAGTTTGAAATAACTCTATATGGATATAGCTTGTCCGCTTTTCTTTGTTTTTTTTTTGCAGGCAGCTTGTCCGCTTATTTGATTGTGTGCTCATGTTTATTTTTATCGACATTCACATAAGTTAATTAGCTTAAATATGTGGTGAATATTATACTTGCAAGTGTAGATAATAATTACGTACGTGTAATTTATTAACGGCTGAAATAAGTGGTGATCAATACTATATAACAAAAGCTTGTGAGAAACAGTCCGTACAAAAACTTGTGTGAATCAGTCCGGCCCATGGTGAGATGAATCACAAACTAGCACGATCCGTGCGTTTACTATTTCCAAAATATTAATTATTATTTTTCAAATTATACTCTAATCGTTAAAACGTCACACACAATACCTACTCATATTATATACTCCCCCCACATAAAATATTTGTCTTTTAAAAATATTTTACACAAAGTAAAATAGTTATTAATTAAATAAAAATAAATATATGTATATAATGATATTTTTACCTATTTATTGACTTCTATTATCATTTATACATTCATCTATCACAAAAAATAAGAAAGGTGTAAAATTAGTGCAAAAAGGCTTGAATAAATAGTTAATATTATATAACAAAAACAAAAACTCATATGAGATGGTCTCATAAATAAGACGAATTACAAATTAGCATAAATTAATATACACTCTTTTTAAAGTGTCAAAACATCATGCTCAAATTGGTTCCGTCTATGTTGGGGTGTTGGGCACTGCCCAGCACCCCCCTCCTGCTGACACGTCCCCCACCCCCTTTCTTTCTTGTTTTTTTTTTCTTTCTCTTTCATATTTTTTATTCTTATTCTTAATATTTTATTTGTAACTCAATTAAATCATACTACTCCTAATACATTTGCATGAACAAACTTATAAAATTGTCCTAAATCAACCATTTATACCCTAAACACTAAATAATGAACCCTAAATTATGACATATTCTGGTCGGATGAACCATGAACCCAGTTGGGGGAAAGTGAACCCTAAATTTGGTTGTAAATTAAAAAAATTTCATGTATGAAAATTTTCATACTAGATTTTATCTTAAAAAATATTAATCGAAATATGTAATTGGAGTAGTATGATTTAATTGAGTTGCAACTAAAATATTAAGAATAAAAAAAATAGAAATTAGAAAGAAAAAAAAATCAAGAAAGATAGGGGGGGACGTGTCAGCAGGAGAGGGGTGTTGGGCACCCAGTATAGACAAAATCGCTCAAATTATATTTCGTCTCATCGTTAAATCGATCTTATGCAGGAATGCATATATTTCCCGTATAATTAATTAAAAACCGACCGAGTGATATTTATCAATCTTGGGATAAGCTCAGAGTAAAGCCATGCATCAATGTGTTTCAACCGAATGAAGACACTGAAAATTAATTTCTGATTAAAATTCGAACTACTAACTAATCCAACAAGTTTAATTTTGCTCAGATGGCTGCACTTAATTACGGTCACCGCCCTTTACAAACCGTTGACTTCTTTTTCTAATAAAAAAAAAATTGTTTAGGCCGTTTTCTTGTTTATCCATTTCTCAATCGGTAGATATCCAATTAAATGGAATCACGTCTGATTGTTGATACTTATGCATACATATTTACAGTATGCAAGTAAATTTTAATTCGAATATTTTCATTATAATTTAATATTTTAGATAGACACCCCTGTTTTTACGTGAAATATTAATGTAAATTAGGAAGGACCAAAAACTCACGGATTTTTTCATGTGGTTCAAATCGGGATTTTACTAAAAAAAATAATGCAAAAGCAAAATAAAAAAACTCGCTCACAGGCCGTGGCGGAACCAGAAATTTAGCTCAGGTGGCCCTATTTGTAATAAAGTGTAAGTAAATGTATTTTTGATTTTTATATATGCATATCTGAAAATTATTTGAACTAAATATATGTAATATCATCTGATTTAAATATATATATATATATATATATATTTAAAATGTGAATTATACGTATAGCTTTCTCTCTTTCGTCCCTCCTCCTCACTTAAAGGATAATAAGAAAATGAGACATATTTATGCGAGACGGTCTCACACGCAGATGAAGCATAATTTGAGCATTTTCACTTTAACACTTTGAGAGGGATAAATTTTTATTTGTGCTAAGTTGTACCTTATCTCATGTTAGACCGTTTTATACGAATTTTTGTCTAAAACTATTTATATAGAAAAAAAAGATACATTTTGAAATTAGTCAAAAACTATAACCTCATTAAATTAACAATAAATAACGATAAATGCATTATATATATATATTAAAAATTCAAGTGGGGCCAGGGGGCCCAGGGGGTCGATAAGTAACACATATTTGTCTATTTCAAACTTTCAGTATATATACATAGTTGCATGTTCTCGTATAACACCTATAAAATATTGAAAATTGTTGTTATTGTATGAACACAAAAGTGTGTCACTATAAGAAAAAATATGTGTTACTGTATGAAAAAAAATAACACTCCCTATGTTTCATCGGCTTCCTCCCTTTTCTTTTATATTTTTTTCTCCCTCTAACTGGGTCATATTTCATGGATCCATATTATTTGAAAATATTTTTATAAATGCTAGGGAATATTTTATGAACATGTAACTTTAAATATTCATTTTTTTTCCTTTTAATTATCCAATCAAATTTTCTAGTAGTTGAAATCCCAACTGTATTTCACCAGAATAGCAAGACTTATTTTCATTTAGATTGCTTTTTTACCAATGCACTGATTTGAGCCAACTAAGAAGCACACGGATTATATGAACATTGGAAACAATCCAAAATTGGAACCTTTGTTAGGTTTTTCCAGTTTGAAAATTTCTTTCAAGGATTAAAAAAGAGATCATGCGATTGTTGTCAATGAGTTGGTGAATATTCGATCATTCTATCCCAATGTTGTTAATTCTGACATCAGATTTGGATGCATCTCTACAACTTTGAATAGTCCAACAACGCGTATTATGTTGTTAATATTTTTTTCATTTTATAAATATTTTTACTCTTTGTGGCCTAAGTTAATATTATTTTATTGTTTCATTTTTACCGCGTGACTTCATTTTTGTGTGAGATATATATATGTAATGGTATTCATGAGCCGATGATGATGGTGGTGGAAACGATTTAATGTTTTAGGTTTAATTGTGAATTAGATCATTCGTTTCTCGTTTGAAATTAAATGGCCATTTTAATAAAGTTAAATTCATTTTTGGTCCAAAAGGTACGGGATCTCACGATTTGGGTTCCAACACCCACCATTCTGATCCAAGAATTCTTTTTTCATGCAGTTTTGATACCACCGTTACGTTTTCAGTTAAAGTTAGATGCAGTTTTGGTCCCACAGGAAAAGATTTGGGACCAAAAATACAGTTGAACTTAATGAATTTTGTAACGAAAGGACCAAAACTGCATGAAAAAAATTCTTGCGGGACCAAATTGATGAGTATTGGAACCAAAATCGTGAGGTCTCATGTCTTGTGGGACCAAAAATAAATTTAACTCCATTTTAATAAGAACATATATATATATATATATATATATATATATATATATATTACAAACACGTTCCCATTACTCAATTAAATTAAAATATGAAAATTATTCGAGGGTATTCGTCATTGTTAATTTGTTATATATTCCAACGCTAGAAGAAAATATTGCATTGCCTACGAATTTTTTCAATATATTTACAAAATTTCCAATGAAATTACGAAAGTTTCAAAAAAAATAATTTTGTCCTTAAATAGTAAAGTTTTTCTACGACGTTGCCTATAAAAACTTCTAATTATATAATGAAACTACAAATATAATTGCCTATGGAAATATAAATTGCCTAGAAAATTATTTGCGTAGGTAAGTTTGTCTACGGAAATTACAAATGTGTAAGCAGATTGCTCGTATATTATTTACCTAGAGAATTATTTATGTAGGTAATTTTTTCATAGATTATTCTAAAAATTGGTAGATAAATCGTAGGCAATCTTCACTTTTCAAGGATCAAATTATATTTGTAGAAAAATTTCGTAGTCATTTGAAAATTTTATTAGGCATGCAATGTGCATTCGTCATTGTTAAAATATAAACATTATAATTCGAGGGTATTAGTCATTGTTAATTTGTCAATGTATATATTTTTATAGATCAACGAATTGAGCCTAATGTGTGAAGAAATATATGGCAAAAAATATATTACAGGCCATAACCAAGCATGAAGTATCATGATTAATTTGTGTTTCTTTGATTTTGGATTTCCTTGCTATTTAAATGAACTTGGTTGTGGATGAATATCAATCCGTGAAAAGCGGTATCGCTAATTAAACCAATGTGCATAGAAATGCTATTCTGTATATACTATTACATAAACCAGAAAAAAAAAAGTCCAATGGGAACTCTCTGTTCAAAGTACGCAATATTTTTTAGTATAAAAAGTTGATAAGGTTTTATGCAGGGACGGATTCAAAAAAATTTCATGACGGGGACATAAAAAAGTATGAATACAAATACATTAAGAAATTTTACCTATTAACACCCAAGTCTATTACAATTAAATTTTATGAATTTTCATAGACTAAAATCTATTTCTTTAACTATTACTATTATGTAAACACACTTGTTGCGAGTCGTTTTATATGGAGAATATTATGTGACTAATTCGGTGACAACTCACAAACAAAATATGCACGTGTAAAATAAACTGTAAATAAGAAGAATTTGTTGACCCAGTTCGTCAAGAAATGACTACTCTGGGGGCGTTCCAAGCCAGGGATGTAGTATTGCGAGTTTTACACGTACAATATATGATACATCTAATGAAGATGAATCGCTATGGATGAAGATGATTTGGAGAGTTGGTATATAGGGTTTTTTATGTGCATGGATGAACTCTCGAATTTTTTGTGAACCTTACCCCTCTGGGAAATTTCTGAACCTTTTTCGTGTTGTTTTTTCTTCTATTTATAGTATTTTGACAAGCATGAAATTTGGTTTGACAAGCATGAGCTGGAGACTTCGGACCATGCAAGAACTCATGTAATGCTGCCACGTTTCCAACTTCGTCTTCCTGGTTGATCTTTGCACTTGCTTGTCTATAAGGAACTCTTTTGGTCGTCCAAATCAATCTTTTGCTCGACTGAATGCTTTGTTAGCCCCATTAAACCATATCAATTTTATGCCGGAATATAGTCCTCATCGAGCATGTCTGAGTCATTCGGGTTATGTCGGTGTCTCAGGTTATCGAGCCTTGAGGATGTCGAGCATCGAGCATCTTGACCCCTCGGGTTATGCGAGCCTTCGGGATGTCGAGCCCTCGGGATGTCACGAGCATCGAGCATCTTGACCCCTCGGGTTATCTGAGAGCCCGGGATGTCGAGCATCGAGCATCTTGACCCTTTCGGGTTAATCGAGCCTTCATGATGTCGAGCCCTCGGGTTATCGTGCATCGAGCATCTTGACCCTGAGGTAATTTGACTCGGCTATCGATTTCTTCTTGCGATCGTCGGTTTGGTGATCGGATCAACATCTTCGAGGATCATTTTGCTCGGTTAGTTGGCGAGTATTCTGTTTTGCTTTCGGTAAGTGGGGGCGAAGGGCAAAAACTTTTCGTTAAGCGGCGAGCTGGTTGAACAAATGATGCTTGCTCGGCGAGCTAGCGAACAAAACTTACTTTAGTAGGCGAGCATGTTCACTTTGGTTGACAAGTGGCGAGCTGGCGAACAAACTTGTTTGGTCGGCAAGCAACGAGCACACTTGTCCATCGAGCATGATTATTTTAATAGTTGAATATTACACGTGTCTCTCTTACGTGTTCGATTAATGCTGAATAATTATATCGAACACAACAATACCCCCTAGCCGGGTCGCTTTGTATTCATCATGGGGCCCGGCTGTTATAATTTGATTGGGCCATAGTAAGTGTCGTTTCGTATTATGTGCCGGATTTTCAAAATTGAACCCGGTATCTATAAATACCTCATTTCGCCGCTTCATATCCTTTCCTTTCTTTTCCTCTTTTCTCTGTCTCTGTCATCAATCTCTTTCGTGTCTGAAATTTCTGGCAAGGGCTTCATCATTCCGGCGAAAGATTTTATTCAGGTAACCATTGCATACTCTCTCTAATTTCGATTATGGCTTCTTGTTCAAACTCTTCTGCCTCAATTGAATCGGACCACCATAGTTTTTCCTCCCTATGTTTTTGTACAATCCCCCGTAGCGACGCTAACGCGTCGGAGATGAATGTCTCGGGTTCAGGGTCTCGTTGGCAAGTTCGGCAGCCGTTTGCCGTTCTTTCCTCCGATTCCGATGACGCCCTAAACTAATTAGATAGGGACTTAGCTCGTAGTGATTTTTTGGATGATTCGAGTGATGATTCTTTGCCCCAACCCCAAATTAGGCCTAGGGTTGTAAGTAGACTTGATGTGAATAGGGATGATGATAATGTGAGGGGGGAATTCTTGATGGCTGTGAATATCGATGAGTCGAACAGAGGGATAGGCGGCGAACAGAACACTGAACTTGATATCCCTGTTGGTGTCCCTCATAGCCCAACATATAACGAGTATAATGCTCGTTATAATTTTGATTGGCCTGAACAACCTCATAGAATTAGGGTTGAGAATGAGTACCCAGCGAGCAAAATTGCGAGCATAATTGATGTTGATATGCTCGCTCAGCTGTATAGAAATTACGAAACCCCCAAAGATGTCTTTTTCTGGGCTCCTGGTCCTGATGAGCGAGCAGACCAGCCCTCAGAGGGTTGTGTTGCTGTAAATTTAGACACGATGGAAGCGGGTCTTCGATTCCCACTCCATCCGTCTATCACTCGTTTGCTCGTAGAATGGAACATTACCATTACGCAGCTGAAGCCGAATGAGTGGCATATGATTATGAGCTTCTTGACTTTGTTCGGCAAAATGAAGCCCAGATATTATCCCACAACAGCTGAACTTGCTCGACTAGTGCATTTGACCCGTCCGAAGGGCGAACATGGATGGTTGTTCATGCAGGTAAATGCCAAGTGCAAAATCATTGAGGATGTGCCGAACAAAATCAATGATTGGAAGGAAAAATTATGGTTCGTTGGGGGCGATTGGAAAAGCCCGTCTTCTGGAAGTGAACGGATCTTTCGTTTAGACATATTTGATTTTTGGGGTTTACCGAAGTAAGTATTTTGTGTCTTTTGCTCTTGACAGGCGATTTTAACTTATTCTTCATTTAGAATTCATTTGCGACGGACAAGGAGACCAACGACGGCTATTTTAGCAGCGTCTGGCAAATCGATCTCGAGCCTCGCTCAGAACGATTTGTGAAGACTTTGAATACCGTCGATCAAAGGAAGAAAGGAGGCTTGTACGTGCCCCCTCACCATCTGTAGTTGTTAATCCCGCTGGTAAGGATTGTTTGTTTGCATTTGCATGTTTTGTACCTTTTGCTCGTTGTTTCTCTTTTTTTATAATGAACTGTTTTAACTATAGCTTTCCTGTTATTCTTTGTTGTGAGTACATCCGAGCATCTTGAAATGGCTCGAAAAAAAAAGACCTCGGGAGCTTGCTCGAATTCAAAGGCGGCGGGAGGCGGGAGGCTCGTCGAGCAAATCGAGGAGGGGCGAGGGTGAGCCGAGCATCGCATCTCCGCCTGGGGAGTCAAGCCCGACCAAGAAGAGGACAACTCGTTCGCCGAAGAGGCGGGCGAAACAAAGCGAGCTCCGTCGCCAAAAAGACCAAGTATGGAAACCGACGAGCAGGGGGCAAGCGACCAGGCTCAGACGAGCATCGATGTTGTTAGGGAGACCCAGACCCCTACTGCCGAAGCGATCAGAATGGCCACCTCCGTGGTCGGTCCGGTCGCGCAGATAGTTGAAATGGAGGTTGGCACATCTTCTCCACCTCCTGTTGGACCCCGAACTTGGACCCCTTTGAACCCTGAGCTCCGGTCCCCAGAAGATAAATCATTTTTGGGATGGGATCCGGCTCGAGCGAACAGGTACGTTTTATTCGCTTTATTTCCTTTTTCATTAATTTTGGTCGCTTTGTCATGTTTGTTTGCTCGGGTGTATGTATAGGTTGAGAAGATTGGCGCCTTTGATGCCCGAATTGAAAAATTACTCTTTGCTTCGCCAAGTGTTATAAAGGTTCGGCATTCGAGCATGTTCAGAAGGCGTGCGAGACCCCCATTCGAGCATGGACTACTGAGCTGGAAGAGGCCACCACGGGTCCAACACCTTTGGAAAACATGCGACTTGGCCTGGTACACCAGGGCCAATCTTTGGTCATCCTTGAGAAAGTTTATGCTGAGTCCGCCAATCTTCATGCCAACTACTTGGCTCTGATCAGAAGTTTTGAAGAGAGGGTGAGCGAAGTGAGCAAAACTTCGGGATGAATTGAGGTTGGCTCAAGGACAGATATCCTCGGCTCAAGCAGATGCTCGTAAGGCTCAAGAGGATGCTCACCAAGCTCAGGAAGTTGCTCGCCAGGCAAGGGAGGAGCTAAATCTTGCTCAGGAGGAGGTGGTCGGCATACGGAGAGTTCAGAATGAAATGAATGTCGAGCTTCGTAAACTCCGAACTGACGTCGAGGTCATGGAATGCGAGAAGAATTTGCTCGGCCAACAACTCATCATTGCTGAAGAGACCAACACTCGTTTGGGTCTCAAAAATTCAAGGTTGCACAATGAGGAGTATGTTGATTCCATGTCGAACTTCTCTTACATATGTGCTTTTGCCGATGCCATCCGGTCTGCTCGCCATACGCTCACTGGCGAACAAATTACCCCGCTCATATCCAGTTTTCAGCAGTACCTGATCGACAACCCCCGAGATCGCAACCTTCCGATGTCTGATTTGAGCGATCGTGTGATTTCTCCAAACTTCTGAAGGGATCGAGATTGATGATCCTATCTGGATGAGGAAGATGGCTCGGACACGGACATTCTTTGGTGTTGTCGATCAAACTCTCGAAGTCGAGCCGGGTTTGATCGGTAGCGGGGGCGAACAAAGGGACCTCGTGATCGAGCAAAGTGTACTTCTGGCGAAGCGGTGGGCGACCATCTTTGGAGGAGCCGTTCTTTGAGGGGGAGGATGATGGGGCGAGATTTGTTCGATACTTCACTTCCGCCCACCCCCAACAACGAATTTATCCCTTAGTGTAATTTTTTGCTTTGCTGAACAATTATTGTGTAATTTGTCTTCTTCTCTTTTGCTCGAACAATTTCTTTTGAACTTAATTCTTTTTTCCTTCTTCTCTTTTGTCCGAACAACTTCAAAATTGAATGGTTGAATTTACATTTTGAACAGTTTCCTCTAACCTTATCGTTGAGGATGAATGTTGTTGTTGATGAATAACTGATACTTGTGTTGCTTGATGTTTGCCTTGGTTTCTAGTTTATGCCTCTTTTCTTCTGAATGAATTCGAACATTGTGTTTGCCTATGCCCGCTCCTGACTTCTTTCGTTTTTGATTGTCTTATTGTGATGCAATCGGTTGATCGCTTATTTAGGTGAGACCAGATGGGTTAACTTTATGAAACCCCCCCTTTCTTGGTTCGCGATCGTCTTATTTAGGCGGGATCACTTCGTACTAGGGCCGTCTTATTTAGCTGCGACCCCGCACTCTTTACTCGCTTTTGCTACGGGTATTTGTAAGTACGAGTCGTCTTTTGCGACTGCGTACCCATTACTCGCTTTTTCTTTGCGGGTATCGAGTCTGAACTTCGTTAAATCGGTGAACATAGACTTGGGCTCGTTCGTCTTTGTTCGGGTCATCCGGCTTAGGTGCGACCTCTAATAGGCTTCAACTAGAAAATCTTAACAAACAATAATTTTTTTTGCAACACGTTGTATTCTATTACAACTTTTACATTTGAAGAAGACTGTCTATTACACAACTATAGACATCAGACTATGGTCTTGAATTTAAACCTTGTCTTGAGTAGACATAAAATGGCCTCACCTTGTCCGCGGAATTGATGTTGAGAAGCATGTGGCGCATCATCCTGTCTACCCTTCTTTAAATAACATGCTCAAGCAGCAGCAGCATAAGCGTTTGTCCCTCCTGGACAAGTTGTGATTATCTTCGGCATTTGCGGACATGAGCATGTGGCGGCGGCCTATATCTATATCGGCGAGTAAAATCCTCAGCTCGCACCATTCTGTCCCCTTCAGTAGATGCCTGAGCATCAGCATCCGCATGTTGTTTCGGCGGATACCACGATATCCCCTCCCCGCCGGAGGAGATTTTTGGGGATGCGTGGGGGACTAGTGATTTACTCTTGCATAGCGTTGAGTAGCGTGGAGTGGCAACCATGACTCTGCGAGAGCATCTTGAGTTAAATAACGGCGTCAACTTTGTGCTCGGAGTGTCATATGGGGTATAAAGCTCGTCTTGGGACGGATGCTCGATTGATGAGAATGATATTTGAATCGAGTCTTTGGATCTTCTTCGTGCGGAGGCATCTTGAACCAACTTTCTTAGATAAGCGTAGTATTTTTTTCTTTTTATCTATTTTTTCTCCACTTTGTTCAGCTATCAATATGCCTCTATTTATAGTACTATCCCAAGTTGGTGCTGGCATAGCTAGTTGGTGCTGGCCTTCTAGCTTTGAATCCTCCTTTTGACATCTGTCCGCTTTGAATTCTTCTTTTGACATCTGGTCGGTTTTTTGTCAGCTCTTATTCAAGGATTGACACGTTCCTTTTTTGGTTGCCACCACTTCTCGACTTGTTTTGACACGTATCTTCTATCTTTCAATAGTGCTGGCCAGAATTTTTTCTAGAAGATTTGTGTCGAACACAGTGTGTTCTTCCTTCAGGATCGTCCTGCTCGTCTTAGCTGAATGGCTGATTATGTTCGGCCATTTATGCTCGTTTCAGCTACGTGGCCGATTATGTTCGACAATTGTGCTTTCGCTACCAATTTGTGTTGATTGTGTTTGATTGTGGCTTTTTGATTGTGTTGATTGTGTTCGCCGATTATGCTCGTCATTACTGATAATATTTTTTTCAAATTTGACGCATTCCACGAGTAGGACAATGGGACTCCATTCAGGTCTTCCAAATCATATGCCCCGTTTAACAAACGTTCTGTAACTCTGAATGGACCTTCCCATGCTCGGCCAAACACACCACTTGATACCCCCGTTGCTCGTCTTAGAACCAGCTCGCCCACATTGAACCTGCGTGTTCGGACTTTGGAGTTATAGAACTTTTCTGATCTCTTTTTGTACATGGCATTCTTGAAATCGACCTCCGTCTTCCTTTTTCTTCTAGCAGTGCACTTTTCGAGGCGGCCTTTGGTCATTGATGTGCTCTCTAAAAGTCATTGTCCAATATTTCGGAATCTTGATTTTGCGGGTATAACGACTTCGCACCAAATGCGAGGGGCAAGCGGGGTTTTCGATTGATGTTACGAAAGTTGTTCGATAGGCCCATAATATTTCGGGCAACTCTTGACCCATCCTCCCCCTTGGAATTATCAAGTCGGCCTTGAGGGTATGCTTGATAATTTTATTAACAACTTCAACTTGTCCATTTATTTGGGGATATCTGAGTTGAGTAATGTTTTTTATGCCCAATGAGCATAATATTGTCGAATTCACTCCCATGAACTGTTTTGCCGTTATCCGATTTACTAATGATTGGGGAAGCCCAAAATGACAAATGATATTTTTCAAACAAAGTTCCACATTCTTTGTTCGGTGATTTTGACAATGGCTTGGCTTCCGCCCATTTAGTATAGTAATCAGCGGCAACCAAAGCATATTTTACTCCCGATGTGCGGTAGGAAATGGGCGATCAAATCGATTACCCATTTAGCAAATGGCCATGGGCTATAAATGACACTAATTCTTGGTGGGCTATGAATAAGTGGGGCATGTACACGACACTTGTGGCCTGTGTGAAATCATCTGTGGCGAATCTTTTTGAGGTCGACCAATAATAACCTTGTCGATTATTTTATGTGCGGGGCGAGGCCCACTGTATGGTTTCCATATACTCCATCATGGATTTGCTCGAATTACATGACCCTCTTCGGGAGTAATACACTTCAATAGTGGAAGTGAAAAACTTCTTTTGTATAAATGCTCGTCTAAGATAGTATACAATGATTATAATCTGAGGAGTAGTTTTTGTGCCTTATTCTCGAGGAGAAGTCCCTTTTGTAAGTAACTTCAAGATTGGAGTCATCGGGTTTCTTGCTCGCTTTGTTACTTGGCGACCATAACTCTGAGGAATTGATGGCGAACAAGTTGTGGCGACCACAATGTCCGTCGTGTTCGTCACTCGCCCTGCTATTTTGCAGGCGTGCCAAGGCATCGTCGTGAAATTGCCCAATCGTGGTAATTGTTCTATGAAAACTTGTTCGAATTGCTCAAAGCAACTCTTTTGCTAATTGGCGATATTGTGCCATCATCTGTTACGCCTCGGGCCTCGTACTTCGCGCATTACTTGGTAGCGATTATCGAGAATCATTTGTAAATCATCGACCTTTGAATTCCCATTGTCATAGCCATCGTAGTCCACAATCAAAGCTTCGTACTCGGCTTCATTATTTGTATTTTGGGAAATCAAAAGCGGATGTTTGTTGTGAATGTTTGTCTAGTTGAAATTTGATGAGAACTACGCCTGCTCCGGCTCTTGAACTTGTAGATGAGCCATCTACATACATATGCCATGGTTGGTCGACAGCTCTTTCGGGCATTTGTGGATATGTCAACTCGACTATGAAATCGGCCATAGCCTGGCCCTTCATTGTTGTTCGCGGGGCGAACGTAATGCCAAATTGGCCTAACTCCACCGCCCACTTGAGTAATCTGCCCACAGTGTTTGGTCGGTGGAGGACTTGGCGCAATGGGAATGTGGTCAGTACCTCGACTGAGTGATCGAAAAAGTATGGTCGCAATTTTTGAACACTCATTACGAGAGCGTATGCAAGTTTTTCCAGTGGAGGGTACCGGAGCTCGGCTTCTTTGAGTACTTGGTTTACATAGTAAACGGGCAAGTGGGTCGTCCCCTCTGCCCGAACGTGAACTTCGCTAATTACATGCTCGGATCACGGCAAGATCTGAGATAAAGTTGTTCTTTGGAGCGAGGCTTGGATAGTGTGTCGAGTATATCGCAAGGTCTTGCTTCAATGACTCGAATGCATTTTGGCAATGCTCGGTCCACTGGAATTTCCCTTTCTTTAATGCATCAAAGAAAGGTTTGCATTTGTCCCCAGTTCGTGATATAAACCGGCTTATGGATGCTAAACGTCCGGTTAATTTTTGGACCTCTTTCACACTCCTGGGGGCCTGCATGTCGAGCATGGCTTGAATCTTTGATGGGTTCGCTTCAATCCCCATTGGTGACCATATGTCAGGAATTTTCGAGTGAACCCCAAAATTTGCATTTCTTGGATTTAGCTTCATGTTGTACTCCCTGAGTATATCAAACGTTTGTGCGAGGTGGGTGATGTGGTCTTCCTTGTGTTCGCTCTTTACCACAATATCATCAATATACACCTCAACTGTTCGGCCGATGTGTTCGTCGAACATTTTGTTCACCAAACGTTGATATGTTGCTCCGGCATTCTTTAATCCGAATGGCATGCGTTGCCAATAGTACATATTATTTTCACTGCGAGAATCGCCGGTATTCTTTTGATCGTCCGGGATGCATGGGTATTTGTTGATAGCCGGCAAAAGCATCCATGAAAGTCATGAGCTCGTATTACTTTCTTTGTATTATCGACCAAATAATCAATATGTGGCATCGGGAAATTATCTTTCGGGCATGCCTTGTTTAAATCAGTGAAATCAATACATAGCCTCCAAGTTCCATTAGACTTGCGGATGAGCACATGATTCGCAAGCCATCTTGGGCATTTTACTTCTCGAATCAGTTTATTGTCAAGCAACTTTTTGATTTCACCATTCATGCCGCATATTTCTCGATTTGAACTTTTGCGCTTACGGATTCTTTGGGTTTGTGTTGGATCAAGGTTGAGGAGTGACATGCATGTTTGGGATCAATGCCAACCATGTCCTTGTGCGATAGCGAACACATCAAGTTTGTTTGAAGATATGCAATCATTTGTGTTGGATTGGTTCGGTAATTCAACCAATGAACACTTCTAATTCAGTCTGTTTGGTCGATATTGATAGACTCGGTTGTTCGACGGTGTTGCTCGCTTTCTTTTTTTTTCCCGAGGATCTTCGATCGACCCCCAGTGTTCGTCATCAACCTCCATAGGTTCAAAACCTACGCGAGGTTCTAGGTTCAGTAGCTCGTTTGGTGGATCAATATTCATTAGATCTGGGACATGAGTCACCATCCCGGATTCTCTGTTCGCGCTTTTACGTGTTCGGCGCATGGAGGTGTGCTTTCGTCAAAGGGTATTTGATGCGTATTTGCTGTTGGCTTGATTCTCCAATCTCCATGTTTGCTCCATCATGTTAACGATATTTTGCTTTTACGGTGCACATGATAGCAAACAATCTCGAAGTTTTTTTTTTGATCACCTTTTACATTACCCGTTCCATCTTGTGTTGGAAATTTAACACAATAATAATATCGTTGAACATGTAGCTTTAAATTCTGAATAAGCAGGCGACCTAGGAACCCGTTATAAGTAGAAACCGAACATCGGCGATTACAAAATCTAGCATTCTAGTTAAATCGGATCTCGGATTTAGAGTTGATTCAACTCGACTCTAACCTAATCATACCATAGGGTCGGATTCTGATTTCCGAAACCCATAATGGTGTGATCACATGGTTTAATATAATTTGCTCAAATCCCCAACTTGCTTTTCCATTTGGTGTAGAGTGTTGACGAACAAAATGTTAGCATATGCTCGTGTATCAACCGAGGGCGGTGCACCTTCAACCCGAGGAGTCGAGCAGCGATGGTTAGAGAGTCATTGTGTGGGGTGATTATACCATCGAGATCGTCTTCGAAAAACATGATTTGGTGAGAGGGGTGGCGTGTTGGTGATGTGCTCGCCACCTTCACGATGGATGCTTTGCATGGCACGCGTCTCCATCTTCTTTTCGTCTGTTCGATAATGTTGGTGCACGATAACATCCACCCCTTTGGACCATAATCTGGGCGTATCATGTGGATCTCTTGACTTTCTCGACCTCTACCCATAGTGGGAGGCCCTCTTTTGGGTAATTCGGACCTCTTACGGGATTCTTGGGATCCTTTGTCGGATGTTTGTTTGAACTTTTCGCTTACCCTACGATCTTATTGTTTTTTTTACGTTGAGAGTCTCGCTTTCCCCGGCTTTATTAGGGGCGGGTAAGGCGATTATCTTCATTATAGCTTCCAAAGTTGATGAAGTAAATCGCGACAATCTTCATATTATGCCCGATGTACTCGTGATAATTACAATATTTGGAAGCATTAAGCCGATGCTTGTCCATTATGATTCTTGAGGCCTATCTAACATGTCGATCTTTGATTTGGTTAAAATTGTTCATCTTTGAAATTCCCGAAGACTCGTAGAGGGCGTTTGTTTTCGCTCTTTCTTGAATGGTTTGAAAGACCGGGGTTTATACCCCCCCCTCATTCATCACTTTCTTCCCAAAAACTTTCTTAGTTGTTGTTTCTCGCCTAATCGTGGATCGGGCGGCAAATCTGCATGGCTATGATATTTTTTGCTTTCGCTCTCGGAATTCTGAATATGTGTTCGCCGGTCTTGATGCATGGCTTTCCACATGTCGATGATACGGGTCGGGCCTCCGACCACCATAAGGATCTTTGCATCCTCTTCAAGCTGGGGCCCCATCATACAAGCATTTATCAAATCTTTTCGATGTATGCTCGTCGACTCACCCCTTAGTTGGGAAAAATCGCCAACCTTTGTTTTGGCGTTGGGCTGCAACTACATGGATGAGAAATGGGACAGAATTGTTGTCCCCAATTGAGCGAAAAGATGTGATGGGCCTTGCGGGGCAAAAATGAGAACCATCTATGTGCCCGATCACCCAAAGTCATGGGGAATGATCGGCCTTTGCGTCAAGGCGTCTGTTGCACCCATGGCGATCATAAAGTTCGAGTATTTCTTTGAGATGGACATGTGGGTCGGACTTCAAAGATCGAACATGGGGAATTGGTGGTTGGATCTTTGCCACTTTCTCTTATATTTGGTACCGCCATGATCGGGGTGTTAGTGGCGCGGTGTATTGTGCTTTCGCTTCGAGGTGTCCTTTTATTTGCGGCGGATCGGCTGTAAGCCCTCGATGGCTTTTCGCATTTTCGCAAATTTTGTGGGGAAGCGGGCGTGGATTGGGCTGTATCCCATCATGAGGACCCGAGTGGGTCATGCTCGTGATAGAGGCGATCCCCTTTTCAAGTTCGTGGCAGCGATGATGGATAGACAATTTTGTTCCAGCCGAGTTTTGTTCGGCATGCGGATGATCATGAGGATCTGAATGAGCGGGCATGTTTATCGGTTGTTCCTTCCCTGGATCCTGTCACCTATAATTGCCGATTCGGTCTTTGGCGGAGAGCCTCAAACATCAAACGGCGATGGTGCGGACCCTTGAAACATTCGTCATCGAGACATATCATCTTTTTTTATTAGCCCCGCTTAGTGCGACTTTTATCTTAACTTGCTCGCTATCAGGTGTATGCGAGCGTCGTTCATCATCATCTTGATTTTTTAACTTGGCCAACTCTTTTTCGGCCCTCTCTTTCTGTGCTCGCAGCAAGAAAGTGATGGCCCTTGTTGTGGCCGCCGGATCGTTGGCAATATCCTCAAGATTGATGGTCTCCACTGTCTGATCTTTGTGAGGCTGGCGCTGAGCCTCTTTCCGGTCGTGAGGTCGACTTTGCTCCGACCTCTCTGTCTGTGTATTCCTAGATTGAGGCATTATATTTCTTTTTTCTGCCTCGGCTAACTACGGGTTTGTGTATGGGTTGGTTTTTTGGTACCCTCCTTCTAGCGCCAATTGTTGCGAGTAGTTTTATATGGAGAATATTATGTGACTAATTCGGTGAAAACTCACAAACAAAATATGCACGTGTAAAATAAACTATAAATAAGAAGAATTTGTTGACCAAGTTTGTCAAGAAATGACTACTCTGGGGGAGTTCCAAGCCAGGGATGTAGTATTGTGAGTTTTACACGTACAATATATGATACATTTCATGAAGATGAATCGCTATGGATGAAGATGATTTGGAGAGTTGGTATATGAGTGCTAGGGTTTTTTATGTGCATGGATGAACTCTCGAATTTTTTGTGAACCTTACCCCTTTGGGAAATTTTGTGAACCTTTTTTTGTTGTTTTTGTTTTATCTTCTATTTATAGTATTTTGACAAGCATGAAATTTGGAGACTTGGACCATGCAAGAACTTCGTATGATCTTGCCACGTTTCCAACCGTCTTCTGGTTGATCTTTGCATTTTGCTTGTCTATAAGGCACTCTTTTGGTCGTCCAAAACAATCTTTTGCTTTCATTTGAATGCTTTGTTCGCCCCCATTAAACCATATCAATTTTATCTTTGGAATATTGTCCTCATCGAGCATATACGAGTCATTCGGGTTATGCGAGTCTCTCGGGTTATCGAGCCTTGGGATGTTCGAGCATCGAGCATCTTGACCCCTCGGGTTTACGAGCCGGGATGAACGAGCCCCTCGGGATGTCGAGCATCGAGCATCTTGACCCCTCGGGTTATCGAGCCTTCGGGATGTACGAGCCCTCAAGATGTCGAGCATCGAGCATCTTGACCCCTCGGGTTATGCGAGCCTTGGGATGTCACGAGCCCTCGGGATGTCGGCATCGAGCATCATCGACCCTCCGGGTTATCGAGCCGCCCGGGATGTCTGAGCCCTCGGGTTATCGTGCATCGAGCCTGGCCCCGAGGTCATTTGACTCGGGCTATCGATTTCTTCTTCCGCGATCGTCGGTTTGGTGATCGGATCAACATCTTCGGGATCATTTTGCTCGGTTAGTCTGGCGAGTATTCTGTTTGCTTTCATTAAGTGGGGGAGGTTGGGCAAACTTGCTCGTTCTGTAAATGAGCCGCCCGAATAAATGATGCTTGCTCGGCGAGCTAGCGAACAAAACTTACTTTAGTAGGCGAGCATGTTCGCTTTGGTCTACAAGTGGCGAGCTGGCGAACAAACTTATTTGGTTAAACGGCGCGAAACACACTTGTCTATCGAAAGCATGATTATTTTAATAGTTGAATATTACGTGTCTCTCTTACGTGCTCGATTAATGCTGAATAATTATATCGAACACAACAACACTATCACGAAGAAAAACTTGTGTGAACCTGAATTCATCGAAAATTCTATTTTTTTCAACTATCATTATTATGAATACACATTTTACAATTTTTTTTAAAAAAATAACTACGATAATGCACAAGCATAACAATAATAAGGTTCACTCTGAACTCGGATTCACAGGAGATCTACCCTATATACAATTAAACTATCATTTTATACATTATTTTCTCATATATTTTTTATAATTTAAATAATATTAATTATAGTTTATATTTATATAATAATATAAAAATAGGTGTTGAGGAGTGGGATGGAGTGCTGGACACCGAACAGTGGAAGTTGGTGGTTTGGGAATTAATATTTGAGATAATACATTTGAATTAGTATTAGAATTAGAATTAGAATTAATAGTATATATATATATATAAACAATGTATTAGATAAGAAATCAACGGGGGCCACGTGCCCCCATTTCAGGAGATGTGGCTCCGTCTCTGATCGTGTGTGCATCAAGTGTATCGTACAAGTCAAGTGTATTTTTAAAATATTACATCTCTACTTTTTTTATTATCTCTTATTGCATATCAAGTTTGTTGTTGTAGAAAGATTAAATTGGGGGAGATAGTTGATGTTGTTTTTAATAATGTGATTATGAATGTGTGACAATATCAATAATTCATCTTTTCTTTCACAATCAACATCTTGTGATTTCATTTGTTATTTCTCATTGTGTCTTATAGAATAAATTATAGAGAAGATTATAGAGAAATACGGGATGATGGAAAGCAGTTGGATAAAGAATGGAAGAAGTTAAAAATAAGTTGAAAGTTTATTGACCATGATTAAAGGATGTTACATAATGGATCCTACTTTGTAGGATATATGGAGACCACCATTTGAACGGTCTTAATTAAAATAAATATACTATATATTTCACTTATGAAGTTCATTGTATACAACAAACGTATATGACTTTTCAGTATTAGTTTATTAAGTCTAAAAGTTTTCTGTTGTGATTTTGGATGTTGTCCAAACATTTATAACAACAACAGAGTTCGTTTTTACTTCAAATACTAACTCCGAATATTTTATGTTGTCCACAATATTTTTATATGTAGATTGACAACTTACAAAGGTGTTTAAGTCAGCGATCATGAGATAAAACAAGAGTGGGAGTTGCGGAGAATATAGGTTGTTATCGAGATCATGGAGTTAGTGGGGAATGATTTCCTAGGTTGTCCAAACCTCAAAGTGGAAGTGAAATGCAATTGGATTCGTGGTCTATAAATAACAAGCTGCATTGAAAAGCAAAACTTGAAGGACAAACAAGCAACAAAACTATTGAGTGCTTAGTGCATCTAAATTTTGTTAGGATCATTGTTTTCTTCATTTGTGTTAATGCTTGAAAATATTCCTATCAACATTGGTTCTTTTTATATTGTATGTTAGGTTTATTAGGATCACTATCATACTTATAGGAAGTTTGTTTTAGGAAGGTGTGTTTTTACAATATATTTTTTTGGGTCTTGTAAAAGGTCCTTATTTGTGTCACTGCTTTATTATAGTTAAGTTTGTAGTCATGAGACTTGTATAGATTGAATTTTTGAATTAAGTCTATACATTTTTTTTTCCTTGAAAGGAGTCTATACACAATTTTAAATATGTTTGCAAAGTGTTTTAAGTTTTTAGATGTTAGATGTTGTCGTTTATGTTTGTATAACATTTTAGACAACACTGTGAAAAGCACATACACATACTTTCATATAACAACTAATGTTTTTTAATAAAATAATTAATATTGATAAATTAAGAGTAAGTCTCCTATGCTTTAGGTGCTTGATGCACTTCATAGTGTATTTTAAAAACTTGCAACTTGTTGAGCTGAAATTTATGACTTGTTACACTGAATTGTGCAACATGTGTTCGTAAAACATAATTGCATTTTTCAGTGTAACAAGTTGCAAGCTTTAGTGCAATAAATTGCAAATTGCTAAAATACACTATGAAGTGTTGGGGTAATACATGGTGCATAGAAGATCGAACCATAAACTAATGCATTTTTACATGAAATAATTGTGCACAAGAAACTTAGTTTATTTATAAATACACGCAAAATACAATGATACTGGTAAAATAAGACTTCGTCTAATCAAGATTGTAAAAATCGGCTTAGACAGTAGCCGGTAAACTCGATTTTAAAAAAATGTGCAAAAAAATTGATTCCATCGCCAAGCGTCACCTAGGCGACCAAGTTGGCTAGGCGGCTTGTCACATCCAAATTTTTCATAGGCTTTTGTAAAATATTTTAAATAGTAACTTATTCAAATATCTCAAAATTGACTTAGTAGACACGAATAAATTTTGCAAAAGCAATAAAAGTAAATATTAAAACATATAGATATTTTGAATGCAATAAAAGAGATGTGACTATTATTAAACGAACCAATTCAAATACCATAACTTATAATTTGAATGTAAAATGACTTAACATGTAAACAAAATTATTAACTCACAAACATACATACAATTTCATAAGTTTGTTGGCAAGGCCAACCATAGGCTATTGGATAAACCAACCATAATAACATAAGTTTGTTGAATAGGTTAACCATAGGCTTGTTGGATAAATCAACCATAATAACAAGACAAAAACTCGTATGAGACGGTCTCATGCATGAGACAGAGTACAACTCAACACAATTAACACCCACTCTTTCCAAAGTGTTAAAGCGTCAATGCTAAAATTACACTTCATCTCACCGTGAGACGGTCTCACGCAAGTGTTCCTCTAATAACATAGGTCGTAAGATGTCGCAAATAATAATATCACTCACATGAACATTCAAAAATAACAAAGCAAGTAAAAACCCAGCCTCGAATTAATGTCGTGGATGCAAAAGATGCAATGAAATAACTTTAATTCTTGTTTAGAAAAAGCTTCAAAGTTCTGAAAAGTATGAAAAATATTTTTCTGTGTGTTTTGATTTCACAAAATTAAAGAGACCTCTATTTGTAGGGAAGAAAGTATATTTCAAGTGGAATTGAAATTTGAATATTTTATGAAAATTTTGAGATTTGATTATGGTACATAGAGATAAAAATTTAAAGATATCTTTTATAAAATCTAATGTAATAATTAAATAAATAAGAATATTAATAATAACAATTAAAATAAAGGGATTAAATTTTTTGCCGTCCAATAACTTTGGGTCGATTTGAAATTGGCCCATCAATTACCACATTATGATATACCCCCTGTATGTTTCAACTTTTTTTTGATTTCGGCCCCAAAAACCGGTCAAACCGGTTGGTCAACCGATGAATTGTACACGTGGCAATTAATTTGTATTTTCATTTATTTTTAGGGTGACACATGTGTAATTCTTTTTTTTATTATTAAATAAACACCTGGGTCGGTTCGGGGCACCGGGTCGGTTTGGGGCGGGTTTCCGGGCCGGGTCGGATATAAGTAACTTTTTTTTTATTAAATAAACACCTGGGTCGGACCCGAATCAATTAAACCGACCCGAATTCCTTATTACCCTAAAAACACACAACTCAACTCTCAAATAAGGAATTAAACACACAAAGTATTTGCACACAAAGGTGGCATTTTTATACAGTGCAATATGTTGGAATTTAGAGGCACGTAAAACACGTAATCACATGTGCAGCGGAAATTAAAGTTCACCAACAACGAACAATTAATTGCATACATATTACAATAATCATAACGAGAAATCTTACAGTAACTCGAGAGCAGATTTCTCTACTACGGTATCCACGTAATCCCCGTTCACGGACTTGCACAGATTTGCCAGCGTTGAATCTGAGACGGAATTTGCTAGGAAAATTCATATTCTAGATTTTATGGAGAAATCTGAATTAACGTCATTTGTGAATTCCCAAGAACTTGTATATATAGGAAAGGCCCAGCTTAAATCTTAAGCTAGTCTGATTGGGAAATAAAATCCCTAATCTTTATTTAAATAAATCTCTAAGATTTATTTCCCACATATAAAATCTCTACGGATTTAATTCCCATGTATATCAAATCTCTACGGATTTGATTCCGTATATATTAAATCCTACAATAATATTCCAAATATTATTATTGGGAATTCTATTTAATTAAATCCAATTTAATTAAACATTAATAATAATTAATTCCAAATTAATCTATTATTAATTAATTCTCCATAAATTAAATATTAAATCCAATTTAACATTTAATCAACCAACTATAATCTGTAAAAGGGAACTACTTGTTGTGTGACCCATAGGCCCTCATATATCGAGCAATTAGTCAAACTAACGGTCTTAATTGAACCATAGACAATAAATCAGATATTCTCAATATATGAGGTACGTTGCGAGAAACATGCAACTACCTGTAACTGAAACATGGGCTATTACGATTTCTTCCTTTCATTCGCGAATACTCGATTAAGTCTTGAACATGATGAAGTGTCTATTCAAATAACTTAATCATGTTATCTCCAATCACTAATTGATCATGTATGTCACACTTAGCCACAAAGTCTAAGTTGACGTGCATCGGCCGATGACTTTGATCCAATTATGATGAGAAGATGAGTATTCACTCTAAATCCACTTTGAGGAATGAATCCTATTCTTGGCTCAACTGCCACGCACATGCACTTCGTGATGAACCCAATCTAAGCTGTATCTACCCATGGTTAGGGTGCAAGCATTGGTCATGGTCAAAGTTCATCATCCCACACATGTCATGCGTATTGACCTCAAGTCAAAGGAGTATCGCATCGCTCCCACTAACCGAGACACCCGTAGACACATATAGTAGAAATACATCAAACGGTTTCTCGGATGGGTATACCAATACCCTCTAAGGTATTTGTGCATCCATCATGAGATACCCAGTATCTCGTAGTAAGTGAGATCTTACTACACTCTCTACGAGTATGATGCAGATCGCACACCAATCTCCATTGCATCATCAATATCCCATTCTTGATGATCCTTGATCGGGGCTATTTGAGAACATTCTTAAGTCATCTGAGTTCTCACAACCTCAATGACAGCAATGACTCATGGGAACACTTGTATGAATAAATGCAAACAATCAAACATAATATTCAAACAAGTTTATTGTCATGCATTAATATTAAGTGAACTATAATATTAATTCAAACTGAATATCATCGAGTATTATGTCCTTATAATAGATTATCTCTAGAACATTAACACTAACAATCTCCCACTTGGACTAGAGTCAATCACCTTCATGTCTAACCCCTAGACCATCAAATGTCTAGTGTGTACATGAACACTCAGTGTTATGGTGAAAGGATCTGTCAAATTAAATATGTGGGTATACATTTTAATTCTATTTCTCTTATCGTTATGATCTATCTGATCAAATGATAAGCCTGGTACTGCTTGTCGATCTCGGTTCCTTTTCATGCGTAATCGCACCAATGTTGTCTCAATACAAGTTTATTAGACAACCGGGCTTTTTCTGAACCAACCCTAGTTCTTTTAAGAACTATAAAATCCGAAAAGCCTCCTTGGAGGCTTCGTCTGATAAGAATACTTTCGGCCCGGTTGTTGAATCTACGGTCATCTCTTGCTTGGAACTATTCCAAGTGACCACCCCATCATTGAGAGTGAAAGCGTATTTTTGTTGTGATTTGTAATCGTCACAATCGGATTGGAAACTTACGTCAGCATAACTAGTCACTACTAGTTCTGACTGTCCACTATAGACAAGGAGGCATTCTTTAGTTCGTCTAAGATACTTTAGAATGGTCTTGACAACAATCCAATGAGACTCACCTGGATTCTGTTGGTATCTACCAGTGATGTTGATAGCGTAGGCCACGTTTGGCCTAGTGCAAGTCAGGTCATACATGATTGAGCCAAATGCATATGCATATGGGACATCTTTCACGTGCTTGATATCAGCTTCAACAGAAGGACAATCCTTCTTTGAACTCTTTATCCCATGATTTGCCCACAAAGATGCTCTCTGTAGTTCTCCATCGATAAATGCTTCAACACCTTGTCTACATAGGTGGACTGTGACAGCCCCAATATCCTCTTGGATCTATCCCTAGGATGTAGCAGGCTTCACCAAGACCCTTCATCATGAAGGTCTTTAACAATAAATCTTTAATGGACTGTATTTAACGGGATATTGTTTCCAAAAATCAATATGTCATCGACATACACGATTATGAAAACAATATTCTTCCCACTGCGTTTACAATAAACACAGGGATCTTTCGAATTTCTGATGAAGTCAAAAGACTTGATAGCTTCATCAAATCGGATATTTCAACTCCTAGAAGCTTGCTTCAATCCATAAATGGATATCTTTAGTTTTCATACTAGATTAGAATTTGACTTAGATATAAAATCTTCAGGTTGAGTCATAAACACTTCCTTATCAATGTCTCCATTGAGGAAAGTTGTTTTGACGTCCATCTGTCAAATCTCATAAACATAGTGTGCTGCTATCGCAAGTAAAATTTGAATGGACTTGATCTTTGCAACTGGTGAGAAGGTCTCGTCATAGTCAATGCATTCGCTTGACTATAACCCTTCACCACCAACCTAGCTTTGTAGGTTTGTACTTTGCCATTTGCATTGGTCTTGCTCTTGAAGACCCAATCGCAACATATGGGTCTAACCCCTATAGGCAACTCAACCAAGTCCCAGACTTGATTGGTGTACATCGAGTCCATCTCGGATTTCATGGCTTCATGCCACTTCCATGAATTAATATCTGATATTGCTTCAGAATAAGTATTAGGATCGTCCTTATCCGATATGTCCACATTATCGAGTTCCTCCAAGAGGTAACCGTATATAATGGGCGGATTACGATTCTAATTGACTTCTGTTTGTGGTTGTCTTGAGTTGTACATTACGATCGTGAAAATTTTTGTAGTGCATTGATTTCATCAATGTCGGGAAAATCCTCAAGAGCTACACTTTCGGATGCCCTTTGGGCGGGGAGTTTGAACTATGTTGTTCTCATTGCCCACTTGGAGGTTCTTGCACTGGCAAGCATACTCCAATTACGCTCCCACTGGCTGAAGGACGATCACCTAGTGAAAGACTCCCACGGTGAAAGTTGTTGAATGCTCCCACTAATTCCTTGTCATGTTGCTTTGACAAGATATCAGTCTCTTTGTTAATTTGTGGTTCTTGAATTTCTTCAGGTTCTATCAGCTTACGACCTTGTTCCTTAAATACATAGTCTTTTTCGAGGAACTTGGTCTGCCTATAAACAATGACTGATTGTTTCTCAGGTAGATAGAAGTAATATCCTTTTGTTTCCTTAGGATATCCCACAAAGTAACACTTTTCACATTTGGATTCCAACTTATTGGTAAGCATCCTTTTTCACAATCACGGGGCAACCCCATGTTTGATATGTGTAAAAGTTAGTTTCTTGCCACACCATAGTTCATATGGCATGTGCTCAACTGATTTAGATGGAATCCTATTCAGAATGTAAATTGAGGTTTGTAACGCGTATCCCATAAGAATGTCGGAAGAGAGGAAAAGCTCACCATGGACCTCACCATGTCTAACAGGGTTTGGTTTCTTCTCTCGGACACACCATTCAACTGAGGTGTTCCGGGAGGAGTCCATTGTGACTGGATTCCATGTAACTTCAAGTAACCAATGAATTCATGGCTAAGGTATTCACCTCTTCGATCTGATCGGAGAGTCTTGATACTCTTACCAAGTTACTTCTCTACTTTAGCCTTAAACTCTTTGAATTTCTTAAAAGATTCGAACTTGTGTTTCATAAGATACACGTATCTGTATCTTGAGATGTCATCAGTAAAAGTGATGAAGTATCTGAAGTGAACCCTAGCTAGAGTGGGCAATGGTCCACATACGTCATTGTGGATCAACTCTAGAACTTCTTTGGCATACACCCCTTTCCCAGAAAAGGTCTATTGATCATCTTGCCCATGAGATAAGATTCACAATCTCCATAACACTCACAGTTGAATGGGGTTAAGTAGTCTAACTTTCTAAACCTTGTAATTCTTTTCTCGTTTACATGATCAAGTTCTACAATGCCATAAGTAAGTCGGGTTTTCATGATTACTAAGTTTGAGTCTTTTATTTTGTATATTAAGAACATCATATCCACAATGCAACAAATACATGTTGCGAGTAATAGAAATAACTAGATGACAATCATTAAGTTCTAATCTAAAACCAAAGGGTAAGTCTAACACATAAGTCCCCACACGTTCAGTTAGCAACTCTTGCTACATTTCACGTGTAAGCCTACTTCACCCAGCCTAACTGCCCTTAGACATATGAGACTCTTCACATTCATACAAATGTGTGAGCCACGTCCAGTATCTAATACCAAACAGTTAGCGCTATTAGTGGACATGTTTATCTTAATAACAAACATACACGTTCTAGTGCCAGAAGCACCTAATGTCTTCCTTTAGCAACCAAAACCTTATAGTCCTTCTTCCAGTGCCCTCTTCTACTCACAGTAGAGGCACACATCCTTGTTTATCCGCTCATAGTTTTGAACACCATCTTAGCGATAGTGAATTCAAAAAGGGCTTGAGCACGTTGTGAAGTTCAGGCATGGTCGTATCCATCTTAGTTATATTGTAGTTCACAATGAAGCTAAAATATAAATTCAAGAGCGGCTGGAGGATAGCATAAATGAAAACGTTGGTCTTTTAGCTCAAAGCCTAAATGTTGGTCCCGGTGAGAACGAGTCTTACACATGTATGGGGGGGATACACGTGTTCAGTGATTTTAAAACTTTTTCTTCTTGAGGTCGACTTGGGTGGGAAAATCACGAAGATTAGGTTTAGAAGCGCAGTTGCTCACGAGTCAAAGTCTCTTGAGGCGGTGATCTGAGTTGCTTTCGGATACCTCGGATAATCCCAAGCCCGAGTCCACGAGTGTCGAGAGATCTGAGTTGCTTGGATCGGGATAACTAACTTCTTGAATCCTCGGATGAGAGTTCGGTTTGGTAATTATCTGTTCTAGCTTTTTCGGTCGTCTTGAATGGTTGGCCCTTAGATTATACTTTCGTTTTAAACTTTCTTTGAAAACCTTCCCCTTATGAAATAGTGATTAAATTTGTGAATTACTTATGCAACTTTTCGGTGGATTGATTCGGCCGAATATCGATAAAAAGTATGCTTTCACAATCAAGTTGATGCAACAATTAAGCACGGATAAGGAAAGCGATAAAGAACCACAGCGGTTATAGTGGTTCGAGAGACTCAAGCTCCTACATCCACTCTCACGACTCTTGAGAGAAATTCAATATCAAAGCTGAGCTTTCGACTACCTCGTAGTTTACTTACTCAACTTTCGTACGAGTTTTACATTACTCCGCGTGGTTTACTTACTCAACTTGAGCCTTGAGTTTTTCGACTACCTCCGTGGTTTACTTACTCAATCACACACAAGCTTTCGGACTATCCAGCAGCTTACTAACTTCTTCTCTAGAGTTTTACGACTACTCCGCGTAGTTTACTAACTCTTTACAACTCTCTTTACCAACAAACACACTCCACTACCTTCCGAGGGTTTGGGGTTTCTTGGTTGGTTTCAACTAGGATGAGATATCCTTTACAATAAAGCACAATGCAAAGGGTTAGGATATCTCGACTAAGCTTTGGATAAAACTTATCACGCTTAGGCTTAGTAAATTGAGCTCTCTTCAATATAAAAGCACTTGGGAAATTCAAGGTGTTTCGAAGTGCTTTAACTTTTCATAAGAATAAGTTTGAGCTCTTGTTGCGTATAAATTTCCGTAACCTTACTATGTAGAGGTCACCGGTATTTATAGGCATACACCAAGGTCACTCTTGAAAACTATCTGTTGGAGAGATAACCCGTGAGTTCCCTCTTATGGTGTGTGAGCTTGGTATATTTAGAGTTTGAAACTCCCTAACACGTTTTTAGGCAATAGCCTTTCATGTAGCCGGTCTTCACTTTTTGCGGTCTGGAACTTTCATTACATCGACATTTTTTTGAGAGGCTTGTCCTTTGTCATTGTCGGTATGATGCAGTGTCATCTTCCTCTTTTTGACTTTTGTCTTGATTAAGGGTAGACACCTTTAGCGGCTCTTTTGATCACAAACTACGAGTTTGATATAACCTTAACAATACTTGACTTAGTTCCTTTTTATGCGCATTTGAATGTCTTGGCAATATCTAACTTTTTTAAGGCATCGCGTTTCTCTCGATGTGCATCCGCCGGATAGATATATTGATTGCCTTGGAACATTCGAGTTCATCTTGAGCATTGATATATTCTTGAGTCTTGATAATTCTTGTGCTCTTAGTTTTCTTGATCTTGGATACTCGATCTTGATCTTGCATCTTTGAGTCTTACGAGTCTTGAGTCTTCGAGTCTTTAGATTTATCTTGTTGTCTTTTCTTGAGTCTTCATCTTTGAGTCTTGATCTCTTAGTTTCATCTTTTGAGTCTTGAGACTATGCGAAACTATATCTGGCGACTTATACATTTTGCGAGATAACATCCTGAATACTCTAAAAACTGAATCGACTCAACTATCAAGATCATTCTTGAACATGTCATACTCGGGGTTTTTGGGATCTTAATCAAAATCATATAATCTTTTATTAAATTCATCTCCCAACAATTTCCCCTTTTTGATGATGCAAAACCTATCTTGTTACAAGTATATAACCTATTCTCGGGTTTGATTTTATCTATTACAAGATTGGTTATGTCCCAACGGTTTCTGAATGGAGAATCTCCCAAAAAAAATTTGAGAGAGAGTCTCCCAAGCATTTCATCACCTAACAATCGATGTCGGGCATATCAAGAGACATGTAAAAATAAGATAATGAGGTATTATCTTTTGAGCATAATGATAAGTCTTCATTGATGATAAGTGTTGCTTTCTGATTACAATGAATTTATCAAACAAAATCAAAAAGACAAACACTTGAAGAAACACAAAAATCTTACGAGTCTTCATTTTTTTTTAGATTTGGCTCTTGGGTCTTACCTTTCTGTTTGCTTCATTTTCGATTTCATCGATTGGGTACTTCGGATCAAACATTCGAAAGTATCTCTTCTTGACTCATTTCTTTCGATGATGATATGAATTTGTTTCGATTAGTCCCATCGACCCAAATCGTCTTGGGCGATTTCTTGCGTAATGGCCTTTTCATTTACCAAGCCATTACCAAATTTGGGAGGAGGATAGGAATATGGACCAGGGGCTACTATCGTACTCCACCTTCATCCGCAAGATTAATCGACTTTGTAGATACTTTGGATAAAAGGTGAGAAGATGTTCAATGAAAAGCTTAGATTACGATCGAGCCTTCCCTTCTCCATTCACGAGGACATCAAAATTGAACGAAGGTTCTCTTCACTTCTTCCCACATGTCGTTGAGTTTAATGGGCATCCATTTATCAACATGGGGCCACCTCGGTACTTTCGATGTTCCCTTCCTCTTGCTGTAAACTTTACGAAGTCACTCGCCCGTTTACGCTCTTCGCCTATCTCTTTTACGATCCGAAGTTCTGAGACCGAAGCATTAGCTTTCTTAGCTTGTTCTTTTTTGGAGTGTCATGAGCCTCTCTGGAGTTGAAGACTTTCTTACGAGGTTGAGACTCGATTCTTCTTCATTTTTCGAATCGGTTTTCTCTGGGTTGGCTTAGAATCTTTAAATGACGCTTGCTTCCCAGGTTGAACAACGCCCAAGAGCTTTTCCTCTTCATAGGCGATTCAAAGACTAAACTGGCTTGTTCCAACCTTAGTTCTATCACTCAGTTTCTCTCTTGCAACCTCAAGCTTGGTTTGCTTAGAAACTTCGAATGTAAGATGTGCTTCTCTACTTGAGCAAATTTTAACTTCTCAAAGAGCATCGACTTCTTTAAAGGCTTGAGCTAAATTGTACATTTGACATCTTTCGAGCCTTCTTTTCCAAAAAACGTGCCATGAACTTACGAGGTGCACCTTCCTCCCCCCTTCTTTGGCACCGTAGTTTGGAAGAAGTCCGGAGATTTGTGTCCATATGATCTTTGTTCTTTGCTCGCACGGCGGATCTCTCACGCTAGGCGATCTTGCTCATCTTCCATTCTTCTAATGTGGTTCTTAGCCACGAGCCAGTTCATAAATGTGAACAAAGCCCGGCGGAGAGTGCATCTTTAAGCATCTCTGTCATCTTAGTCATGAGCCTTGAGCTTATTTCCTCAGCAGCCAGATTTGATCCGCACCTCGATTTCTCTGTCGGTTTCTCCTCTAATAATTGATCGACTCGGTGCTTTTGTTTCATTTCATCACTTATCTCTGCATTGATTCCCTCGAACTTTTCTTTTTAGCTTTTCTTCCATGGAGGTCATCATCGAGTGGTCGAGTGTTTTGTATTTGCACCGGTTAGAAGAATGACTAAGTCCTTCCATTATGCAGGCTTGATTGGCAATGTTTCTTCCATCGAGCAATTTTGATTGCCATTGGCTCAATCTTTTCAAGTTTCTCTCCATTACGGGAGTGAGATCGATCTCGTGATACTGCTTGTACCTTACGTTTGTTTGATCATCTGAGCTTACCTTTATCACGAGCTCCATCCTCGGTTGAGCCTCGGTCATTTTATTAGACATTTTGAATTAAAGATAGTACTTTTCGGTAACTACGGCATCATTATCAATAGTGCCAAAAGTACGAAGAGTCTTAACCGATCTGAGAATTGATCGACAACGAAGTCTATTTACATTTGAGGCCCGATCCTCGGCTTCTCCTGTTGGTCCCCATCTCCATCTTTGGATTTGTCTCATTTGCTTTCGGGGCTCCAACCTCATTCTTTCTTCTCGGTAGCTTCCTCTGAACAATTTCATCAAAATCGAAATTTTTCAATCGAGGCTTTGTCATACGAACCTGAGAAATCGGTCGGGAAGGGTGTCTCCTCATTCCACGGTCTTCCCCCTCGAATCTGACAATATCAAGCATCTCGGGAAGAGTCGATTGAGGATATACTTTGTCGCCGCCTCTTCTGAAGAATATATCTTGCGGATCGGGGTATGGCGAGCTTCGGGGTATCGGTCGAGATGAACCGTTCCCTTGCTCTCCATTCGCTTCTTGACCTCGCCTTTTCTTCCATCTCGGGCTCTTCGGTTCGATGAGAGCCTTACCAGCAGAGGATCAGCGATGGGTCCTTTCGGGGAGCTCATCGAGTACATTTGCTCACGAGCCCTCATTAAGTATCTGAAGCTTGTGCATTCAGTCCTCGGTTCATCTGAGTGGGTTACGAGACTTGGTGGCATTTCCTCAGTATGAGTCCGAGTTGGCTTGCGGTTTGAGCTGCACATCTTGATTGACTACGAAATGGGGCTCTTGATCGAGCACGATCTTCCGTAGGCATTCCTGAGGTCTGAGCTCCTTTAAAATTTTCTGAGAAATTTTATCCTAATCGAGTGATATCTCCAGGCACCTCGAAAGAAGACTCTTTCCTCGATCGATCTGTGTCCTTGAGATAACTTTGAGCAAAGCACTTGTAATGGTGAACTTTGAGCGATTGGCCCTCGGGTTGTCTCTCGCCGGAATCCTTTGCTACCATAAATCGGTGAGAACCACCAATCTTCTGCGCTTTTGGGCGAGGTTCTTCTGCCTCAGCAGTTTTGTTCCTTGCTCTATTTTTTTCCTTCAGCAGAACCTTCCCCTGGTTTGTTGAATCTCTTTCTCAATGACCCTTGAAGGTGATTCTACTTCTTTTTCTCTTTTCCCTCGAATAGCACCTTCTTCCGCGGCGATGGGTTTTTGAAGAATTTTGGATTTAGGGAATGGGGTTGAGTTGGCGAAGATATCCTCTTCCTCTCGCACATCTCAAAATATAGGCAATTTTGGTGGCATGGTGGATCTTGCCTTTCATTGTGATTTCCCCATTGACTCTTTTTATGATCTTGGCTTGCTCCGAGCACCATACGGACTAAGAATTTCGGCCCCGGTTGAAGTCGGTGGTGGGAGATGCCTCGATCGCCGCCATCGATCGAGCTTGGGGAACTAATCGCTCAAAACTCCCGCAAGACTAATGGCGCTCTTGCTCCTAATATCCATCGGCCTACGATATTGTGGCTTTAGGTCAACTTCTTGTTCAAAGTTGCCTCAAACTTCACGGATTCTCAACAATCCTATCTAGTATTCCTTCTCTCTTCCCGACATATACATTGCAGAGGATCCTCTCCTCTATCACATAGCTCAAACACATCATTGATTTTTTTGAATAATGCACACCTCCCTCTCAAAATCGGCGTATTTTGATGAGTGATCTAGATGAGATCTGATGTCGAAGAGTGCATACAATCTTCTTCATCTATTTTCAAATTTGCGGATGAATTCGATTACCTCCTTTGCGAACTCTGATGCAGTCGAGCTTGCGACTAGATGGGTAAGTTTGGCGATCGGATCATATTGAGCCTCCTCTTACGGCTTTTGAGTTGGTTGAGCTCTCAAGTGGGACAATGAACTCGTACCATGGCTTATTGGTTATGACCAATCTCGTACATGGTTGGACCATTTTAGAATGTGATTGAAGAATTTGAAGCTTTAGGGTTTTTCTTATTTACGGGCAAAGGGGATTTTTAGTTCTGAGTATTTGGGAAGCGAAGGGTTTGATAAAATTTTTGGCTTGAATGGCTTGAAGAGGTATAGATAACCGAGATCGTGGGGAATCGTGTAGGTTAGGTGAAAAGTAACGGTTGAGATTAATCTCGATTAATCGAATTATATGAAGCAAGCGATCTCCGAAAAGTAAGCCGCCAAAATATCCTCTGTAATGGTCAATAATGAGGCGAGCATTAAATGGTTGTCATTCTTTCGAATTTAAAGCGATCCCCCAAAACATTCCTCGGTGTTTTGTATTTATTGCACATGATTCTTGAGTTTTATTTAAGCAATAAATGGCTCACATGAGTCATTCTTCTTGGACTAATTTTCTTCTCGGTCTTCTTGGTCTTGACCTTGATAAAATGTCAATATAATCTTGAGTCTTTGAAAGGTGGTCAGCGTATTCGAAATCTGACCCTATCGAGAATCTGAGTTTCTTGAGACTTAGTTGATATTTCATTTTATCCACGAGTTTCTGATAGAATGCGAGAAAGCTTCATATGTCTGAAAATCTTGATTTCGGTTACTCTATACACTGGTTCAACATCCCTAATTCAAGCGAAAGTTCTGAAATCTTGATTCGGCCGAAGAGTTTGATCAAGATATCAGCT